>SNQJ01S0028111.1:10408-54164 GCA_010110895.2 Picea sitchensis | reverse complement strand
ATGTCTAGGGTTTTTGACATTCCTGTTTATTGTAAAAATGCCTTCAGAGCCTCATTGTATTCATCTTCTTGTGAATGAGCGCAACCATCACATCTCTTCTCAGAGATAAGCCACCATCATTCCAACAAGCTTGTTTTCCATTGCATTTTACAGTTTCATCTTATTTCCTTATTGAATAGAAAACTAGTTTTATTGTATCTCTGTTATTCTATGTTAAGCATATTTTAATAATCTGTATTCATTTCATTCTTCTCATAAAATCTGGATCAATGGTATCAGAGCGGTCTGCTCGTTGCCGTCTTAATACATGTCCCCAATGAGGTCAGGGTACAAAGAATTGGGTCTCGAGCTTGTTTCTCTTGAGGACAAAAGCTCTCACATGCCCAAGAGACCTCTCATGGCAGGAGAAAATAAAGATGACGGGACAAGAGATCCTTTCAAAATTTTTCTTAAGGAATCCCTCATGCAACAGAGGAACGAGATGATGGATAGTTTCGCGCAAATCCTTTGGCGACTACCAATAGACGACACATCTTCCTCGAGCGGAGGCATCGTACCCTTCAAGGTACAAATCAAATATGATATTCCTATATTCAAAGGTCAAATAGATGCAAATGTTGTAGACAAGTGGTTGAATCTACTGGAAGGGTATTTTTCTGTCCATAACTTTTCGAATAGAGAAAATATTACTTTTGCACTCCTCAAAGTCGTTCCCCATGTCAAATATTGGTGGGAAAATTTCTGTGAGCAAAAGGAAACAGAGGAACCCACATTATTTACAGTCACGTCCACCTAGGAATCCTTCAGGGATGCTATTAAGGAACAATACTACCCTATTGGAAGTTATGATGACTTGTATACCGAATGGACCACATTGCGACAAGAAAGAGACCAAGCAGTGCAAGAGTTCACAAATATCTTCCATACCTTGCGCACCAGGCTAGGTATCAAATATTCAGAGAGACATATGGTGCTCAAGTATCGTGGTGATCTTCATAGATACATCCAGACCAAAATGGAATTTTTGGACATCTCATCCTTGGGCGCGGCCTACCGATATGCCGTCAAAATTGAGTAGAAGATCAAACAAAAGACGCGACAATTTGGGCCGAGGAACCCCTCACAAAAAAATCCAGGAAGGGGAAGAACCAACCCAAAAAACAAAGGACATAAAAAATATGGACAGTATCAGGACAACCAGTCAAAGCCGCAAGCAAAGAAGGACACGAGAAAGACAAAAAAATATACTGGTAAGTGGTGCGACTTCCATAAGAGACCTTGGAATAACACTGTTGAATGCCTCTCAAATAAGTCGTTTGTGGCCGAAATGAAAGCCTCTGAATTATATGCGGGTTCTAACTCTAATTCAGAATCAGAAAGGGGAAGACATATCATTGACACGGAACCCAGTGCCACTGTTTCTACCACCAAGCTCCAGCCTGGTGAACCAGACGAGCCAGAAGAAGGTGAGTGTCTCTTATATTCACAAATGTGGGCAAAAGGGACCCCGCTGCACTTCATCATTTATAGCGGTAGCCAGAAGAAACTCATCTCAGCAGAGGTCATCAAGCGGTTGGCCCTGCCGACAATGCCGCACCCGCAACCCTACACCATTGGATGGCTCCGCCAAGGAAGTGATCTCTGTGTAAGACAACAGTGTTGACTTTCGTACGGTATCAAGTGCTTCAAAGACGAGGTATTGTGTGATGTTTCTCCTATTGAAGTTTGTAATGTTCTTTTGGGCCAACCTTATTTATGGAAACGTCATGTTGTATATGAGTCTAGGCCTCGTAGTGTTATTATTACTTTGAATAGGAAATTGTACAGGATACCAGAGGCAGTCCCTCCTAGTGCTATTTCCTTGATCTCTACCAATCAATGTAAGAAGTTCATCTCTCAGACTGGAAACTTTTTCTTCTTCGTGATTTGCTCTTAGAGTGAGAAAAATATCGCAACCACATCCAGGGCCTCCACGACCGATATCTCCACACAACAGAAGCAAGTGGATAAGGTCATGGAAGAATACTTAGATATCTTCTCCTCTCCTACCGGGGTACCTCTGCACTTCCAGGTCAAACATCCCATCGATTTGACCCCAGGCACACTGCTACCCAATGAGCCAACATATCGCCTCTCTCTGTTAGAAAATGAGGAGATCAAGAGATAGATCCAAGAACTTCTCCACAAGGGGCACATACGTCCTAGCTCATCACCTTGTGGGAGCCCAAACATGTTGGTGCAGAAGAAAGACAGGACCTGACGACTCTGCATTTGAATAAAATCACAATAAAAAACTGGTACCTGATTCCCCGAATCGATGACCTCCTTGATCAGCTCACGGGGGAGAAATACTTTAGTAATATTGATCTGAAGTCTGGGTACCACCAGGTCCCAATAGAATAGATATATGTTTGGACGACCACCTTCAATTCAAAAGAAGTTCTGTTTGAATGGCTGGCCATGCCCTTTGGTTTGACAAATGCTCCAACAACTTTTATGAGGATGATGGATGATATCCTACGACCTTTCACCAATAATTTTGTAGTGGTGTATCTGGATGACATACTCATCTACAAAAATACTTGGGCGGAACACTTTCATCATATTCAACAGGTTCAACACACCCTACGACAACAAAAACTATATGCAAACTTGGAAAAAAGTTCCTTCGGCATTGAAAATATCCATTACTTAGGCTACATCATTGATCGTCATGGTGTGCATGTGGATCAAGGTCATCCATGACTGGCCAGCCCCAACCAAACTCACTAAACTTTGGATCTTCTTGGGCCTCGCCAATTTCTATAGCAGGTTCATGTTGGGATTCTCTCATATCGCATGGGCCCTCAGCCAAGTAACCAGGGGTGGCGGTAAGGAAAAAATTATTTGGGGCATGTCCCAACAACATGACTTTGATGAATTGAAGAAGTTTTCATGATCATTCCCATTAATTTCTTTTCCAGAACTGCAACATCCCTTTGATATTGAGATAGATGCTTCATACTATGTTGTGCGCATCATTCTCACTCAACACAACCACCCCGTGGCATATCATAGTGAGACAATATCAGATGTTGTTTGTAAGTACCCTACTTACGACAAAGAAATGTACTCCATTGTGCAAGCCTACTGCCAGTGTAGACATTAAATTCTTGGGAAGGAGACAATCATCCACACTGATCACAAGCCACTACAGTTCATGCAGAACCAAGGGAAATTGCAGAATGACCGCCATCAGAAGTGGTCCGCATACTTACAACAGTTCCACCTCAACATCAAGTATAAAACAAGAAGTACCAATTGAGTTTCTGATTGCCTCAACTGACCTCCAGTTGCGATACTCACCACAGTGCTAGACTCTTATGGCCACGAGACCTCTGGATGGCCCCACCTCTATGAGACAAACCCTGAGTTATCCACCACCTACCAAATGTTGGGGGCCAACTCAGGGGTTGCTAATTTCCATATTCAAGATGGGTTGTTGTGTCGTTTGGGACATCTCTGCGTTCCATCAAGCGAGTGCGCAAAGCTTATTTGGGAAGCTCACTACAGTCGGGTGGCATGACACTTTGGCGTCGAAAAGACAGTGGCAGTGTTGCAGAAACATTTCTACTGGCTGAAACTTCGACAGGATGTCGGTAAGTATATCAAGTCATGCACCGCCTGCGCTATATCCAAACTAACCACTAAGAAAAAGGGCCTATACACCCCTCTTCCTGCTCCTGATAGGCCGTGGGAATCCATCTCAATGGACTACATGTTGGGCCTCCTATCCACCAAGAGGGGAAATGACTGTTTTTTTGTGGTTGTTGATCGCTTTTCCAAGATGGCGATTCTAGCCACCTACAAGAAGAAAATCACAGCAGAAGCCACTGCCAAGCACTTCTTTGAACGAGTATAGGTACATTTTGGGATCCCACAAACCATTATCTCAGACCGTGACAACTAGTTTCTCAGCACATTCTGGTCGAGCCTTTGGTCATTTCTGGATACCAAACTCACAAAATTGACTGCCTTCCACCCCCAGACAAATGGCCAAAATGAGGTCGTCAATTGGATGATCATACATATATTGCTCATGTACAATTCAAAACACCCCTACACATGGGATGAGATTCTTCCCTATGTCCAACATAGCTACAACCAAGCCCTGCATAGCTCAACTGGCCACAACCCCTTTCAGGTGGGGCTGGGATTCTAACCATTGGGCCCCATGGATGTTGCACTACCCCTAGTGACCACCTCGAACGACTCATCCCCTGGTCCACCAGAATTTGAAAAATCCACCCGATTCATTGAGTGGATCCAACACATCCACCAACAGGTTCAGGATATTCTATAGAAGTCTAATTCCAAGTACAAACAATGCCATGATCAACATCGGGTGCCAGATAAGTTTCAGGTGGGAGATAAAGTTTGGTTGCACTTGTAGAAAGAATGCCTTGCAGGTCCCCATCATAAGCTTTTCCCACTCCATTATGGGTTGTACACCATCACCAAGGTTGTGGGTGACAATTATTTTGAGCTCAACATTCCCCCTTTCTTTGGCCTGCACCCAGTCTTCAACTTGGCTCTCCTTCGGCCATATTTCCCACCATTATTGGACACCTCAGAGATAGCAGAGCAATTGAAACCAACAGAGATCAACCCTGACTGCATGAAACATGAATCCAATGATCATATTGTGGACACATATATCAAGGGCACTCAACAACAAAGGATCCAACTTTATCGAGTCGTCAAAGCAGGGCAACTCCTGCACCAAGGCAAGTGGCTCACTCAGGGCCAAATTCAGTAGAAATTTCCTCATTTGATGGGCGAACTCAACGAAATGGAGACCATTTATTCCTAAGGATGGAGGATTTATACA
Source organism: Picea sitchensis (assembly GCA_010110895.2). Taxonomy (NCBI): domain Eukaryota; kingdom Viridiplantae; phylum Streptophyta; class Pinopsida; order Pinales; family Pinaceae; genus Picea; species Picea sitchensis. The sequence goes on along the minus strand of SNQJ01S0028111.1, from coordinate 49,294 downwards.
AGTGGATATCAGTGTCCACCCACCTTTTCCAACTCTCTCAAAACAATTTTTTGGCAATTTTGGCAATTTACTATTTTTTGCAGTTTTTAACTTCTAGGGCGATTTTGAGGGCCTAAATGAAGGTTTTTCTAGATGGATATTCTCAATATTAGTAAAAGGCTCTAATTGAGCCCCCAAAATTAATCTCCTCGAAGATACCTTTCCAACAGGCTATCGTGTGCCTAAAACAAAGATCGTATGCAAAAGTTACGACCCCAAAAAGTTGATGTACTAACTTACCCAAACGGGGCACACATGACTTTTGTCACTTCATCTCCTAGGGTTAGGTTTTTGGATATATAAGGTTTTTGAAATTCCTATTTATTGTAAAAAGGCCTTCAGAGCCTCATTGTAATCATCTTCTTGTGAATGAGTGTACCCGTCATATCTCTTCTCATAGATAAGCCACCACCATTCCAACAAGCTTGTTTTCTGCTGCATTTTACAGTTTCAACTTATTTCCTTATTGAATAGAAAATGAGTTTTACTGTATCTCTATTATTCTGTGTTAAGAATATTTTAATAATTTGTATTCATTGCGTTCTTCTCATAAAATACGGATCACTAAAGATGATCAGACTCAGACAACATGACATTGACATAAGTTCGTGATGCAGGAGGCAACACAAACTCTCCATGTGTTTGGAAGAGTAACCAAACAGAGAAGGACAAAAATCTATATTGTGAGAAAAAAATCCTAAGGTCATACTATATCCTAATTATTGACGAAGAAATGGAAGGATGTGCTTTGTCCAAAGGAGACTCTCTATGATGTTGAAAAAATAATGAATATTTCTCGTCCCCTCTTTTTGGAATATTTGATTTTTTTTGTATTTTTCAATTTTTTAAGATCTTGAAAAAGAATACAAGAATGCTACATTACAAAGGAGGAACGAGTGTCACAAGAAATAATACTATTTACAAGTGCATGGAACATACTAATGCTCAGAGCAAGGAGACATGTGCAGAAAAATGACACTCGGGAAAAAATCCTCCATGGGTCAAGGTATCAAGTCCCAGAGGAAAGGAGTGCTACAAGGCTTGCGTATAAGAAATTCTTCAAAGTTTTAGTTGAGAGCAACATGGAGCCGACATTAGGCCAAAGACGCAAATATGAAAATGCGATTAATAAAGACACAGTGAGATCCCTTCTATGTAATTTTTATGAGCCCAGAGAAGGTAAGATCGATAGTTTTTTCACGTTTTAGAGAGTTTGAAAAAACGTAAAAAGAAGACTCCAGGGAGTACCATTTTCGGAGATAGTCTAGTTGGTTCGAAAAAGGGTTAAAATTGCACTGAAAAGACGTTTATTCAAAACCATTTTAACCAGTGTGACAAAGACAAGATCACTCAAGAACCTTTTCAATTTTAAGGAGTCTGAAAAGAGATTAACTATGGACTGACATCATTTTTCCGAGTTTAGTCTTTTTAGACCGAAAAAGAATAAAAGTAATTGAGGAGAAATCTCCTGGTGAGATGAATCTCCCAAGGTGTAACTTTTTCCACTATAATCTACAGGCTGGAAAAAGGGTTAAACTCATGCCAATAGATGTTCTTCTAGACCAATTTAACGAGTGTGAAGGAACAAGGTCACTTGATGATATTTTCAATTTTAGAGAGTATGAAAAGAGATTAACTATGGAATCCAGGGGGGTTCCTTTTTCGTAAGCAATCTCCAAGGCCCGAAAAAAGGTGATAAACCAAAACCAAGGAGAATGTTCCTTTTTTGAAGATTTAGTCCCTGAGGACTGAAAAAGGGTTAAACTTATGCTTGAGGATACTCTTCTAGTGAACCAAAGTTCCTAGAGAATACTTGTATTCATGAAATTAACCATCTAGACCGAAAAAGGGGTAAACTACCACTAGACAAATGTGCCTTCAAATTTGAGTTTGGCGAGCATGAAGGGAAACAAGATCGCTCGACAATCTTTTCATTTTAGAGAGTCTGAAAAGGGCTTAAATAAGAGTCCAGGAGGCTACTTTTATCAGTTAATCCAGATGAGATCGAAAATAATAAATACAGTCTCGTTGGATGTTGCTTTCGAATTTCAAAGTGAGCTTGAAAGACAACAAAGCGTGCTCATTTGGGAGTCTCGAGGGTAAGGCCTAGGATTATGGTGCATCGAATGGATGAGGATTTAACTTGTAATCATGACAGGAATAACAAGGACTCTCAAGCCTATAGTCATTACTGACATCATGGAATCCAAAATGTAGCAAAGATATACCTAGGGCATCCATGTAAAGGCAAGATCTACCACCTAATTACGACACTTCTAGAGCAGCGATGAAGGTTCCATGTCACACTTCGGTGGGGTTGATCCTATGGAAAAGAGAAAAAGACAATGAGATGAAAAAAGTGGAAATGAAATCCTAACTTATATGCAAATAGTTGGAAAAAACGACTTTTACCAAAGGACACCCAAAAAGTGACCCATCCCAAAAATTACCAAACCAAAAGGAAAAGAGTACTGGAACATCCAATAAGAAACCTAGAAACAGAATCAAGTGATCACCAAGACAAGAAAAATGACAAAGCGTTCAAAAAGGGGAAAAAGGGCCAAAAAAGTCTATAAATAGAAGTTAACAACTCATTTTGACCATTGCAATTTGAAAATCAACCAAAAGGTGAAAAATCCCCTTCGCTAAAAGAGTTGATTCTGGGAGCTTTAGTGGACGAAACGACCTTCTACTTGGACCAAGTAAGTACAAATCCCTCCCTCTTGCATTTCAAATTCTCTTTTATGAATTAATTTTAGGTTTTGAGGGGGTGCACTCTCCTAAAAAGAGTGGCCTTGTGTGTATGCGGGTTTTCCAAGGATAGCTTGCGTATGTACTCGGGTAGGAAACTACCAGCCCGCACACATACGTGATTGTGTACGAAACAACCCATGTACACCTTTGCAAGCTTTGAAAAAATAAAAATGCAAGTACTAACTCTCCTCCACTTTTCCATGAAACATGATGTATGTTCACTGGAGGGAGAGGGAGCATGAGGACATTGATGTTTTGGTCGAAGAAGACCCTATATCCATCGCCGCACTAAAAACATGTGGGCTATGGAAGTTTTTCCAGTGTCCGTTCATGAGGGCACAACCTAGGCTACTCAATGCTCTTGTGGAGTATTGGCACCCAGATGCAGAGGCCTTTATTCTAGAGGGTCAATAATTGACCCCCACCACATAGAATATCTACTTCTTGACTGGCCTCTCGAGGAGAGGGGAACCATTCAACCTGAGGAAATTTCCCCCTGGGCCTTTCAACATCGAGGATTATATATGGATGTACTATGAGGCCAACACTGTGAAGGTAGGTTTTCAGGTGTCAATTCACAAGATCATCAGTTTATCTTTGCATGTGATCTTACTCTTGATTGGGCAAATTACTAGATCCTCAACCCTACATTAGGCCTCTCGGGAACACATGCATTGTGCCATTCATTGTTTAGAGGCCAACATTGTTGACTGGAGCACGACCATGCTGATATGCATGAAGAGACAACTTACAGAGTGTCGACAATGTACCAACAAGAAATTTGGGTTCGGTACCATTTTGTGTTCCTTTTTCTTCAAGAGGGTGCCTAGTCTCAGTCCCAGAGAGACGGTATGGGGGCATGTGGCCTCCTTCCCAGCAGTATGTAGGTGGGGAGAATTGCTGCCTCGAAAGGGTGGAGGGAGGAAGATAGAGGCCTTTGATGATAAATTATTTGACTGGTGGGCATGAAAGCTCTCGGTGATCGAGGATTACCCTTATGCCGGGATCAACTTCACCATAGATCTAGACATGCCTATGCCCCTTGATGAGGAGAGAGGCGAGATAGGTAACATAATTTTTTTAAGTTATTTAATTTTAATTGTTTTTATATATATCGTTTTTATGTGTGTATAGAGTATTGACTTGTGTATCTTCTATGTACATATGTGGGGCATGTGTGCCCATCAGACTTCGTTAGGACTCGATGACGTCCTCGACCAGAGGTAGGACCAACAACAATCGGAGGACCAACAGTTGCAGGGGGACCCCCAACCAGAGAGGCTGACAAAGTTCTGAGATGAGTGGAGCACAACCTCATTGCGCTCACTTATATTGTACCTATGGATGAGATTGAGGATATCCCTCCTTCTATGCAGCCTCATTTAGTAGGGGTACCTCAGACCTGGGTCCAACTATTCTGGCATTTGGCCAACGTCGTTGTACACTATGGTAGGGCCAATAGGCCCCATGATTAGATAGTATAGACCATTGATGTGCCAAGGGCACTTTGTTTATATGTATTTTTTGAGGGCATAAGCCCAATGATGTATACTGAACACTTTTGAGGCATTCACGACCACGTATGTACTCATGGCACCTTTTGGAGATATATATATATTTACATATTTTTTGTCTTATGGATGACAATTTTTTACAAATGTATTTACATGTGTATGCGTGTGATTTTCTTTTTACGTGTGTGCAATATGCCAATCTAATATATGATTAGCTAGAGTATCTGTTAGATTATTAAATCTACTAGGAATATGGATATATGTAATGTAATCGAAAGAACATTCTAAGAGACATACCCTAAGGAATCATCGATGCAAAGTTGTTAGGAGGAAAATATCTCTATGGCTAGGCTGAACCACAACAGACGGAAATGATTGCAAACTCAACTCTCTTCTCAAGTATGCTATATAAACAAATATGCTAGCAAGAAAAGATAAAAGGCATACCTTGTCCAGACGTTTGATGAAGTCCACCATTGAGCACTTGACCCAAAGAAATATAACTGCAACTAGTCCTCAAAAACCAAGAAAAGAAAGCATATGGTGATATTATATAATGTTAGCACATTCAATAGCATAATCCATTAATAAACATGACAAATACGTCCATGGAATAATAATTCAATATATTTGAAATATATCAATTGGACGAGAAAAGAGTATTTCTATTAATATATGATTAGCAGAAGTGAAAATGTTACAAACTTCTGTGTCGGCACGATTTAGAATCGAGAAACTAAGTTCCTTCCAGCTGGGCCTCCACCACTTCAATCCTCCACCAAAGGCAAGCTCATAAGAGAGAAACAATGAGGTTCTCAATCAATAAGGGAAGAGCTTGGGGGATGAACACTGTGTTCAGACTTAGAGGACAAAGGGATGCAGACTCAATATGAAGTAAATAATTTCTCTAGAGTAACTTTTCTCTCAAAGTTGAATTCTTTCTCTTTTTTCCATAGCTCGGAATTGGCCCATTTATAGCCTTCAAAATGGAACTGAAGGGCTGATTCAGAACGTTTCTAGTATGTAGAAGGCCAAGGATGATAGATCTCCTATCGTGACATGGAAACCCAACATTAATTTTTATTTTCTGGCACAAATCCTATTGTACACAGGCTGTAGTGGGGCAACTTGCATATACACATGTTGTATAGTAGGAAAGATGCGTACATGTGGAAAAATATTTATTTTTAGCTTTGGATTTTACAAACATGGATGATAAGTCTGCATGTGGAAATGGAAAAAGGCCTTTTGTGCAATATTGCATAGGGTGAGGCAAATCTTTCTATAAAAGATGCCGCCTAATGTGTGAGGCCAGAGGAGTATCTATGATGGCCGAAATACATTATAAAAAAACCAGAAGTGGAGTGATGAGGAACTGACTGGAAGAACTAGTTTCTCATTACATTTTGCACTGTCTTTGCATACATGGTTTCCAATAAACTTACATTGCATATCCATGTGAAAATATACCAAACAAGTGTATGTGACCATGAATAGGAAAATACAAATGCGGTTACATGCCAATAACTATCATAGTCATGAACCAGGCCCAGTAGAACCAGTCTCAAAACCAATCTAAAGATATTTGTATACAATGGAGTACAATATGATCTCCCATGATCACTGAAGTCATATAGGTACTGGTCCAATGAAAAATAAGAAACAACTCAGGAAAGCTGCAGCCACATAGTGATGTCTTCAAGTCTTCTACATAATATGCCAAGGGTGAAAGTCTACATCATGTGAATAAAGGAGTTGAGGTCAAACATAATGAGACATCGTTTGATTACCAATCATTGAGGTATATCATTAACAAATGCGAGACAACCTACCGATAATAAAAGTAGGTATCAAGGCATCGAGTGCATTCTTAAAAGTGTGAATAAAGGAGTCGGTGTCAAACACTTGAAGAATCCATCGATTAAGAGACATTGATGTATTCCCAACTGTCAATGGCGAGAGAGCCTGCCACTAGTGAATGCAAGCCTCAAGGTACTCATAAGACTCTAGGTCCCGTTTCTAGAATATATGGCCTGAAGTCGATGGAAGGAGACTCGTTGAAAGGAGAGCATTAAGGCATCTCTCATCAGTCAACACGAGGTACAAAGCAAGAGCTTCATGATTTGGTGGAAATCAGACAAAGAACATGCTCACGAACCAATGACCCTGTGCATATTTCTCATGTGCCAAGTGCAAGCGGTACACAAAAAAGACCCTCTGAATAACATCCAATGATGAAAACTGCTGACAAAGGCGAGGAAACCACCAATAGTGCAAATTTGATTTTTTACCCAAATAGTGAAAATTGGACCAAAATACCTCTGAGATTCAAACGACGATTGTGGGAGTGTTAGGCAACGAAATTAGAAACCGTTTGGACTAGGTAACTCTTTGTCCCTTCCTCTTAATTTCCAGTGGATTAAAATTTTAAATTAGGTTCCAAATTTTTAGTAATTGAGGGCGTAAAATGTGAAATTCGGTGTACGCGGGCTATCTCCTATCAGGTCGCGTATACGATGAGTTATACAGGCCTGTTCAAACTGCAGGGTGCATATAGCCAACCCTATACGTGACTGTAAGTGAAGTAGCTCACATACATGCACACAAACAATGAATTTTAAGGATGCTAACTCAATTTTTGACTAGTCCTTGGCAGGATGGTTCTTGAATGGAGAGAAAGAGAGCACAAGGAGGTCAATGTTGCAGTGGATTGAGATCTCAGGGCCCAAATGGCCTTAAATAGATGTGGCTTATATAAATTTTGGGCACTCAAAGGAATGAGGGCCCAGGTGAGGTTTCTCGAGATGCTTGTGGGTTACTGGGACCCTGAGAGTGAAAGCTTCAACCTCGATGGGAAACCATTGAGGATTGAAGTAGAGGATATCTACTTTTTGACTGGTCTATCACGTCAGGGAGAGGTTGTAAACCTCAAATCACGGGGAGCAGGGAATAGAATGAAAATAGAGGAGTAAATCAATGCCCACTGTGTAGCAGGGACCCCGAAGGTCAGGAGTCAACTCCCTATCCAAGCGATAAATAATCTCAACTTGAATATTATTGTCCCTGTATTGACCAGGATCACAGGTTCGACCTTGTTGCATCAGGATTCAAGGTCACTCATGTTCTATGCAGTGCAGTGTATGAGACCCACAATATATGACTGGTGTACCTCACTACTGGAAAATATGAAGATCCAATTGATAGAGTGCAAACAAGGGAGTAAGAGGAATTTTGGGTTTTCCTCTATCCTATGCAGTTTATTTTTCGAGCGGGTTCCAGGTTTGGAACCTAGAGTCAAGATTCTTCTGAGAGGACCTCATGATCCAACCATGGCATGTTGGATCGAGGTAATGAGGCGGCAGGGGGGAGGTAGGGTTCCCACACCCTACAACGAGGATTTCTTCTACTGGTGTCAGCGACAGGTCATTTCCCTAGATGAATATACCTATGTGGGAATCTACTTCATAAGATATCCGTACATGCCACTCCCACTAGGGTCTACCTACGATGACATAGGTACATCAAATATTTTAAATATTTCATTTTTTTGTATTTTTCTATAGTAGAACAAAAATATTTTTTTATGGTGTTTAAGTACTAACTAGACACTTGTGTAACACAGACGTGGGTCTGTGACAACCGAAAGGGTTTCCTCGACATCGACGGAGGAACCGGGGAGACGAGGCGACAGGAGTAGAAGCTGAGAGAGTCCTACAAAATGTGTAGGGAAAACTGTCTTGTTTGACTTAGAGTATTCCCATGGTTCAAGTAGAGGATATTCCTGAAGCCATGCAACGATAGGTGGTTGGTGTACTTAGAGCTTGGGTATGACTCTTTCAGCGTCTCGAAAATGCCATAGTTTGTTAACATGACACACATCTGGCGCCACAGGTGCAGATGTCGTGGATATTGTAGTATCGGATGTATGTGTATTGAGGGTATTAGCCCCAATTTTGTACTATAAACACCATATTTTTTGAAATATAAAAAGGGATCTTTGACTTTACTGATATTTTACAATGTGTACATTAATGAGATGGTTTTATTTTCTTTATTTATGTGACAAATTCCAATCTAAAATGAAATTATCATAAGCATCAGATACATGATTGGAACTCCTAGGAATGTGATAATATGTAATAAAATAAAATTTTCATTCTAAAAGACGTACCCGTAGGAATCATCGGAGTAAAGTAGGATCATGCACGTGGTAACTTCCATTCAACTGACATACTACTAACTAAGAATCTAGGAAAACCTTTAAAGAGCGAATACCATGTGAGATAGCATCACGCAAAAGTTCTATAACAACGCTATATTCAACCACATTGTTTGTGGATGGCCCTAGGCATACGCCACCTGAAGACACCAGTAGAACCTCGGGTGAGTAAACCACCCAAGTGATGGAAGACAAGTTTTGTGTATGAAGATTGGCTCCGTCTGCGAATCCTAGATAGACCAATGACTCCATTGACATCTACCAACCAAAGGACAAATCGATAAGCAAGCCGAAGACGAAAATAAAGGAAAAATATATATACACTAAATTACATTAGTATACAAATATTTCTGCCCAAGCTTGGGGCTCAAGCATAATATATTTTTAAGTAGAGCCCATTTATGGGCTCGGCCAACCTATTCCCTTTATAATCTTCTAACTCATATGCTCCTTTTTCTAGAACATGACGCACAATATAAGGACCATGCCACATGGGATTAAACTTGCCTGCCCCCAATGGTTCTTTGGCTTGATCATACAAGAGAACCAAGTCACCCTCGACGTACAACCGAGGACAGATAGACTTATCATATTGGACCTTGACACGTCTTTTGTTTTCCTCGATAGTCGTAGAGGCATCTCGATGCTTCTTGTCAAGACTCTCTAGGTGTACAAGGTGTCTCTCAAGATCGGGAGTGTTAGGTAGGAGCACGACCACCAACATAAGAGAAGGGATTTCACATTCAATAGGGAGTATAGAATCTACACCATGTACTAACTGGAAATGGGAAAATACGGTGGCAGTCTTGACCGAGGTTCGGTATGCCCAGAGTGCGGGATATAACATGATGTGCCAGTCAGACTTACTCTGACTGAAAGTTTTTTGCAAAATGGTCTTGAGAGACTTGATGACAACCTCTACTTGTCCATTTTCTTGGGGGTAATAAGGAGAAGAATGACCATGTCGAAACCCCAGCTTAGATTCTATCTCTTCCATCATTTTGTTCTGAAAGGGACTGCCATGATCAATGACAATCTCACTCGGGATACTGAATCGGGTGATAATTCTATTGAATACGAAGAAGGTGACAATCTTCCCATCGGATTTAACTGTAGGCATGGCCTTGACTCACTTAATAAAGTATTCAATGATAACAATAATGTGATGATGCTCCCTAGCTGAAGTTGGGTTGCAAACCACGAAGTCCACCCCCCACTTGGTGAAGGGACCGATGATAATGAATGGGTGAAGAGGGGATGGATGCGAGCACATTTTCTGAGTGAACACCTGGTAGGAGTGACACTTATTAACCACTTAATACAATCTTTAAAGATAGTAGGCCAGAAATAACTAGCTCACAAAATTGTTTGGGCTGTTGTAAGCCCGGATAGATGACCACCATAAGCCCCATTGTGGCAATAGTTCAAGACTGACTTGACTTCTCTATGATTTAAACAATGACACAAGATATTGTCTATTCCTTGGTGATACAACGTGTCACTAACAATAGTATATTTATTATCTTGGTACCTTACATGCCGTTAGTCATCTCGCAAGAGATGCTGAGGGAACTTCAAGGTTTGAAGATGGAGAACAATGTCTCCATACCAGGGGTTGTATGACGAGACAAGAAAAATGTGCTCATCCAAAAATGAATCAACATGGATGAAATCCTCATCTAATCGTGGAAAATTAGATATTGACTCTGCAAAGACTAGTGATTTCTTAGATTTCACAGAAGAGAAATCGAGATCAAACTATTGTAAAATGACAATCCATTTATTATATTACCCCCTATGATACGTCTGGTAAGGATGTATTGAAATGGATTGTCATCGACAACCACATTAGTATTTCAAAGTAATATATAGTGACACAAACATTGGACTGCGTGAATGACAACCAAAGTTAGATTTACAATGTGAGAATAATTAAGCTCAGGACCGACTAAGCTTCAACTAAGATAGTAGATGATGTGCTCGCAGAGCTCATCATCCTCCTGAACCAAAACCATACCAATCATATCCTCAGACGTGGCGATATAAAGCAAGTAATCCCTACTATAGTTAGGAGACTTCAACAGAGGAGCCAATACCAAGGCTTTCTTCAAAGCATCAAAGGAATCCTGGGCTTTCTCATCCCAGATAAAAGAGGTTTCCTTCTTCGAAAGACGCATGAAACCCTCAGTGATATTGGCATAGTTTACTATAAACCAACGAAGAATGTTATCTTTCCCTTGTAAACCTTGAAGTTGTCTAATAGTGCGTGGGGGAGGCAATCACAGTATTGCCTCAACCTTTAGTGGATCTACCATGATCCCGGTCTCGGAGACCAGAAATCTCAAAATCTGACTAGACTTAACGCAAAATATGCACTTGTGAGGGTTCAACTGGATTCTATAGTAATGACATATTTCAAAAACAAGTCAAAGGTGTGTAGCGTGATCTGCTCTCTTGCAAGAGTGAGCAACAATATCATCAAGGTAAGCTTTGACTATGTGCTTAAGATAGTGGAAAGTGAAAGTCATGGAACGTTGGAAGGTTGCTCCGACGTTTTTAAGGACGAAAGGAATTTTCCGGTATGCGAAAGTACCCCAAGGATAAATAAATGTCATCTTGTGTTGATCCCCAGGTTTAATTTGAATTTGGTTGTACCCTGAAAATCCATCCATAAAAGAAAATATCTTGCTACCCACAAACTTGTCAAGAATCTGATCGATGAAAGGTGTTGGGAAGTTGTCTTTAGGACATGCCTTGTTCAGGTCATGAAAGTCCATACATACATGAATGGTTCCTTGCTTCATATCCACAAGAATGGGGTTGGATACCCATTAAGTCAAGGGAACTAGGTAAATGAAGCCAACATTAAGTATCTTCTCCACCTCTTCCTTAATAGTAGGGGCCTTTCGGGGGTTGAAAACTCTAAGACATTGCCAAACATGTTTAGAATCCATATAAGTTCTAATATTACGTTCGACAATACGAGGGTCGATTCCTGGCATCTCTTCATGTGACCAAGCAAATACATCTCAAAATTATTTAAAGAGTTCGGTGTAGATCAAGATTTCTTCTGGGGAACAATCCACACCGATATTTATGTTTTCAACCTTGTCAGGGGTACGAGAGATATCGAACATGACGGTAGGAGAAATACTTGCCATATTTCCTTCAGCATAAATTTCGTGTGTATCAAGTGGAACTATGGTGTGACTGACTATCTCACTCAAAGTAGATAAAAAATCGTCTTGTTCGATTCTTTCAAGCTCTGGGAGAAAATAAGAGCGGTGATGCATATCGTCCCAAGGTTTGTTGGAACCATTCATGGATTCAATGATAGCTTCGTCCGAAGGACAAGTATCATCGAGGAGGTCATGTGAACAAGACAATGAAGTGGACCACATAGGCCTGAGAACAGGATCCTCCTCGTTCGTTGGCGAGGTAACAAGATCGGGATCAACGAAAGAGTCAAGAACAACTTGATAAGAAATCTCCGCTACCGATAGTGGCATGGCCATTCCATCATGCAACTGACCTTCACAAGACGAAGTCGGGGAAGGTAGGGTCCATGGATCACTAATATAGGAAGTGCGGAAAGGAATGGACCTCCTTGTCGAGACGGGCCCACTGGACATGGCATAAACATGGTGACTCGATGTCGTGAAGTCGAAAGGACCCATAAGGGAAGAATACATTCTGACACCGATATTCTCAGTTTTCGATTGAGAATTTTCGATCACAGGGATTGACGGTCCAATAGATGCATTAGGACTAGAGTACGCAAAGGATAACTGGTCGACCGTCATGATCTTCCCTTCGTGAGAAAAACAAAGAGTATGTAAGATGAACGATACAATGATGACCATAACATAGGTCCAATTGCATCCTAGTAACAAGTTATAATCGATAGGCGCATCAACTACCTCAACCTCCATCTCTACCGTCTTCCCACCTAACTGGACCAGAAAGGCAAGAAGAATAATGTGAGGGAAGAAGGAATGACCTTCAAAAGCAATCAACATGTTTGATGACTTGGAAAGAGTTGGAGAACTGAGAGCTTTCCAACAGATCAGGGACATCACCCAAGTGGCAATGCCTTCATCAACAACCACACGTTTTATGTTATACTTTGAGTACTCCACGTGGATTTGGAAAGCCACATGGTAAGGCAAGCAAGACTTCACATCTGTGACATCAAACTTGATAACTTTTGAGCCACTGGGTTCTATAGCTCCTAAAGTAGATAGTAAGGCAATCCTCTTTGAAGGACATGTCTAGATTACCTCCAAATCTGACATCACACAAGGGGTTTTACCCAGGTCCTCAACAATAGAGTAGTTCTGGGAAGCTCTAGAATTTGGATTGTGGGTAGAGTGCTTGAGATTCTCCTTTTGGAATACGAGGCGATGGCTCTAGTTTTTCAATTTGTAAGTTTTCTTCTTCAGAGGAGGAGGAGATTCTAGACCAAGAATAGCTTGTGAAGAGATATAATCTCGAGATTGAGTGGCTACATTAACTTTCGCATCGACCATATTGATACATAAACAATTGTCGTCTTGCAATGACAGGTTTTGACTCCCACCCGACACATTTTTGACATTTGAGGAACTCGAGGCCATGTGCTAGTTATGTGGGAATGGATTCGTCAACACAGCATGTGGTAGAGATAATAACCTCGTAGCTTCCACAAGTTTGGGAATAAATGGGAAAGGTGATCACCTATGCAAAGCTTACAGGGAAACTTCACCTTACGTATTTCTCATTTTCCCTCTCTAGCATTATTATTCGTATTATCATTATTACCATTTTCCTTGGGTTTATTATTATTTTTCCCACCCTTACGATTATTACATCCTTTCTTCTTATTCCCGCCTGGTTTCTGGTTACCATTTGGGTTTGCCAACGATTTCATAGAGTGTACATCCGCCGACTTAGTGGGGTTGGAAGATGAAGTTGGCCCTCCTGGAGACTGGTTTAGAGACAACTCTTTCAAATGGCTTGTCACCGAGTCTGCAGACTTTACATTGGTGGTACCTACAATGCCATCGGCATGAGGTCTAGGATTTTTTCTAGGGTCGCAAGTTGACCGCAATGCATCCAGAATAAGGTGGTATAACATCCCACACTGAACATATATCAAGTCTAACTGCTAGGCTCTAAAGTTTTCTTATTCCTCAGTGGTAACCCCATAAGTAGCAACGTCCTTCGAGATATGAGCATGCAAAGACTTAAGGAACCATTCTAAAAGAAAGGTTGGGGGTATAGGAGTCTTGATCAACCTCTTCCATCTACACCACTCCTACATATGATCCGAGATATGAGTGGTGGTGCCCTGACGTAAATTCAATAGAAGTTCTAGGCCAACATCATAATGAATTAACAATTGGAAGTGGTTAAGGAAGACCAACACCAGTTGACTAAGGTCCCGTATGCTCCCCTAGGTATCTCAATATACCATTTCGCAACAACTCCAATGAGGGTGCATTGAAATAATCTTAATCGAATAGAATCGTCATTAAGGGAATTTGATGAGAACCAAAGGTAAAAGGTAGTGATGTGATCACCAGGATCCTGTCCATTCTTTACCTTCAAAATTTGGAATGTCCGAAGGAATATTGGTGGGGATGGGGGGCCATGTAGGATCATGACTCACAAGGTCATTCATTAACTTAGACAAGTCTAGCAGATTAAGCGTGGCCAAAAAATGGAGATAGGGTTGTAGCATCTGGCCCCAAGCTCCCGAGAAAGATTGTGCTTGAGGAACTACAACCCATCCAAGGTTCTGGTAAACACCATGGCCCTGTCTAGGATTATAAGGCCCTCATCTGGGCTGATTCATAAAAGGTTGGTTGGGCATCATTCCAATAGGAATGTTCTAGTGGGGATTATAGAAATTTCCCCCAGTCAAATTGGATCTAGGTTGGGGGTTTGCCAAAGCATTAAAATGACCTCCTCCAGGTGGGAATCCAGAAGATAGAGGTGGATTCATGATGCCAAACTTATTGGTCGGAATCGACATCGAGGAGGTAGGAGTATAGGACGGAACTTGAGCTGAAGCTTGTCCACCAGGTTGGTTGTTCCACCTAGAAGCATGAGGATTAGACCCGGGGTTAAAAGCAGGAATGGATCCCATATTAGGAGTCGTTTGAGAGATTTGAGACCCACCAAACGAAAATGGAGTATAAGGAGGTGTAGTGCCCCCAATCCCAATGCTAGCATTAAGGCCAACATCTGGGATGGCGTTTGAAAATTGTGAAGTAAAGTTCGACATACCATAAGAAAAAGGAATAGAGGCCATAGGGATGGATTGAAAATTATAGCTCAGTAAGTGACCAAGAGACCCAAAAGGGTTCGTGACAGTAGATTGAGCATTCACTATAGGTCGAGCCATAGTAATGATAGGTTCCTTTGACACTACAACCATTGTGGTTGCAGGACTTGAAGGGGTTCTATTAAATATAGTATGTGTGGGAGTTGAAGGGCTCCTAGTGTTCTGAAGACTAGGTTCAGTACTCATCCTTGTAGAATCACAAGTCTGAATAGTGGATGTGTGTGTACCATGCCTAATAACTCTATGCCTTTTAGAAGGAAAATACTAGAAATCCGGTGGTAACTGTAACAAGCGATGAGACCTGCGAGGGTGCTGGTCTGACTCCATGATGAATTAAGACTCTAAATACAAAAAATATATCATAAGGCCAACTAGTAATCAAAGAGCACACCAAAAGTCAAACGACCAATATGCATACAAATGAGGTAAAGTGGTTGAGTGGCCTCCCTCCCTAAAAAAGGTATGTATCTCTCAAAAGGGGCCTAAGACTCCCTACTAAAGATCAGAGGTAACATAATTAGTTATAAGGGCCCTCATGGGTTTAAAAACCAGTTGGTCAGATTCCCCCCAAAGAGGTAATCCTCCATAAAGGTTGTGTGTTGTCTGACCCTTATCTGACCCAGGTTACATGCAGAATAACCCCTGCAATAACCTATGTGACACCTAAGTCAAGCAACTAATAAACCATTGTATAACTGATGCACAGGCGAGTAATCACAAGTCAAGTCCACCGTATGGGTAGGGTAGCAAAGCTCAAAACCTTGAAAGCACCACCTCTCATAGAGGTAAGGGCACTAACAAGATCCTCAGATACAAACAGACCCCCAGAAATATATCTAACGCTAAGAAGGTATCGGGGTGATATCCCTTCAACCAACCTCGTGTGACCTCGTGATTAACTCTAGTGTGAGCGGAGTCTCCTGATATTACCAATTATACAATGGATTTCTCCACTCCCTTTCTTAGACACATATGTTGATTTAATTTCCTTGGAGAAGTTTACTCACAAAATCCTATTCCAAGGCATTAAATCCTAAGCTAGTTTGTGCACCCTAGAAAATAAAATCGTGACTAATCAATTTTAAATTATAGTGTTAATTTTAGTGTCCGTGATTACTCAAAAAGTTATGGTAGTGAAACTCATGATGTTATGATTCTGCAAGAAAAGTAAATATGAAAATGATGCAAAGTCCTAACTTTAAATTTCAATGAATGATATGCTTCTCAAAACCAATGCAAATTTCATTTTCAACTCTGCAATTCTGAAGTAAAATGCAATCTTTCACTACATGCACTAAGCTAATGACAAGGTCTCAAAAGACAAAAATTCCAAGCAATGCAAAATGCCTATTTTTTTGTATTTTCAATATAATAAAAATGAAAATGCATGGACTGAAAAGTAACTTGATATATAACCCTACTGTGTATAGAAATATATAACTCAAGCAGGATACCAAGCAACAAAACACCAAGCCCAATGTACAAGGACAATCAACATGAAAAAATGATGAGAAAGAATTCGCCAAGAAGTTAAACCAAAGATAGGTTTCCTGTCATCCCACAAGCACTTAACAGGCACTATAGAGACCCAAGAAGCTCAAAAAACATCAAATCCCACCCAACAACCACCATACCAAGAAAACAAGAAAGGAAAAATGATGTACGTGACTTTTTAGGCAAATAGAGTGTATATGCGCATCTTGTAGAGGGACAAACTACGTATGTATGCGACTGCCAAGGAAAAATGCACGTATATGTTTCAAAACAAGTTCAGGCAAGGGAGAAAGGATGAAACCACAGACCTAGAGTTGACAAAGGCTTTCAAGCAATGATATGACAAGAAACACAATAGGAACGAGAGCTATCTAAGGAGAAAAGTACTCCAAACCCTAATAAAGAAGATTCAATCCCCAGTATGCTCACCAATTTTTTTTATGAGAAAAATCTATCTATGGCTAGGGTGAACCACAACAGATGGAAATGATTGCAGAAATCAACTCTCTTCTCAAGTATGCTATATAAACAAATATTCTATCAAGACAAGATAAAAGGCCTACCTTGTCCAGACGTTCAATGAAGTCCACCGTTGACCACTTGACCCAAAACAATATACCGGCAACTAGTCCTCAAGAACCAAGCAAAGAAAGAATATGGTGATATTATATAATGTTAGCACATTCAATAGCATAATCCATCAATAAACATGACAAATACGACCATGGAATAATAATTCAATATATTTGCAAGATATCAATTGGACGGGAAAATAGTATTTCTATTAATATATGATCAACATAAGTGAAAATATTACAGACTTCCACGTCAGCACGATTCAGAACCGAGAAACTAAGTTCATTCCAGCTGGGCCTCCACCACTTCAATCCTCCACCAAAGGCAAGCTCATAAGAGAGAAAAAATGAGGTTCTCAATCAATAAGGGAAGAGCTTGGGGCTTGAACACTATGTTCAGACTTAAAGGACAAAGGGATGCAAACTCAATATGAAGTAAATAATTTCTTCGGAGTAACCTTTCTCTCAAAGTTGAATTCTTTCTCTTTTTTCCATAGCTCAAAATTGGCCCATTTATAGCCTTCAAAATGGAACTGAAGGGCTGAGTCAGAACGTTTCCAGTATGTGGAAGGCCAAGTATCACAGATCTCTTGTCGTGACATGGAAACCCAACATTAATTTTCATTTTCTAGCAAAAATATCGATGTACGCGGGCTGTAGTGGAGCATCCTGCTTATATGCATGTTGTATAGTAGGCAAGATGCATACATGTGGAAAAATATTTATTTTTAGCTCTAGATTTTACAAATAGGGATGATAGTTCTGCATGGGGAAAAGGAAAAAGGCCTTCTGTTCAAGATTGCATAGGGTGAGGAAAATCTTGCTATAACAAAAGTGGGATCATAAATGAAGTAAAACCCATTTAACTGGGACACAACCATCTGAGCATATAGGTAGAACCGAAGGTGAGAAATTCCATGTGACAAAGCGTCACAATGCAATTCTATCACTGCACTATATTCGACAACATTGTTTGTATCATGTCCTAGACAAATACCTCCGGAAGATAGCAACTGGCCTCCAGGTGTGAAAATCACCCAAGCTGTGGAAGCAATCCCATGAGTGTGTCAGTTAGCGCCATCCGCGAACCCAAAATACACCTCCGATTCACTTGACATATGCCACAATGAAAAATAAGACATAAATAACTACATGTCCACAAAACAAAAAGACAAACAAATGTATAAGAAGTTATACATATATACAAGAAGTCACCTAGGTGACCAACCTAAGAGTAACACTTCTATAGTTAGAGCCCATTTCTAGGCTCCTCCAAGGAATTTCCCTCAAAATCAACCATACAGTAAGCACCCTTCTTCAAGACCTCTTTTAGAATGAACAGTCAGAACCACATGGTTTTGAACTTGCATGCCCCTAGGGGATATTTGTCTTTATCATAGACTAGAAAAAGATCGCCTTCAGAGAAAATCTGAGGATGAGCAAATTGATCATACTGACACTTGAATCATTTCTTATGAGCCTCATTGGCTAAGGTTGCATCACGACGCTGCTCATCGAGTTGCTCGAGATATAGTAGGCATTCCTCAAGTGGTGAAATGTCCAGTAGTAATTCCACTGCCAACTTTAAAGAAGGAATCTGACACTTGATAGGTAAGACTGCTTCCAGCCCATATACGAGTTGAAAGGGTGAAAAATCAGTGGCAGGCTTCATAGACATTTGGTAGGCCCACAACGTTGAATATAACATCAAATGCCAATTTGACTTGAAAAAAGTAATCATTCGCTGAAGAATAATCTTGAGAGACTTATTCACAACTTCAACCTGACCATTCTCTTGCAGGTAATAAGGTGACAAATGTTCTTGCTTGAACCCGAGATTTGACATTAAATCAGTCATCATTTTGTTTTGGAAGTGACTTCCATGGTCAGTGACAATCTCCTTCGGGATACTGAACCTTTCTATTATCTGATTAAAGATGAAAAGAGTCGCAGTTTCACCATCATTACTAAATGTTGGCATATCTTCAACCCACTTTCTTAAGTAGTCTACTGCTACGATGATATAATGATTCTCCCTAGCTAAGGTCGGGTGACATGTAGTGAATTCAATCCCCCACTTGGTGAAAGGACCAACAGTAATGACAGGAAACATAGGAGCAGGATGCACCCACATCTTCTAACAAAAGATTTGACATGGGTGTCACTTCTTGACCGCTTCAACACAATCCTTGATTAACGAGGGCCAAAAGTAACATGTACGTAGAATTTGTTGGGATGTTTCCAACCCAGAAAAATGACCACCACATGCTCCAGTGTGACATTCATTTAAAACAAGCTTTGCTTATTTATGGATAAGGCATCGACGAAGAATGCAATCCACGCATCGACGATGCAAAGTGTCATCGAGTATAAGATAGTTTCGCGCCTGATGTCGAATGCGTCGACGCTCATCATGAGAAGCAAAAGTGGGGCACTTCAAATTCTGGAGATAAACCAGTATATCTCCATACCAGGGGTCCGAAGATTCAATTAGAAAAATATCTCCCTTAATAGGCGATTCTTCGGGCATGATATCACTAGACTGACCGAAAATTCTGAAATGAGTTCGGCAAAGACCAATGACTTTTTAGATTTTGGAGAAACAAAATCCAAGTCAAACTCTTGTAATATGACTATCCATCTACTAATCTTTCCTACAATGACGCTTCGTGTTAACCCATATTGGAAAGGGTTAACAACGACAATGACAATGGTCTTGCGAAGAAAAATGTAGCGATGGAACCGTTGGAAAACATGAATTGTTTCCAAAGAAATCTTCTCAATGTGAGAATAGTTGAGTTCCAACCCAACCAGGCCTCATCTAAGGTAATATATAACTTGATCTTCGAGCAGATCATCTTCTTGAACGAAGACCATGCTGATGGTCAACTCTGCAACAACCATATACACCAAGAAATCTTTGTTATAATCGAGAGGTCAGAGCAAAGGGGCAGATGTCAGGGCACGTTTCAATGCTTAAAAGGAGCACTGAGTAGCTTCATACCAGCAGAATGGGACCCCTTTTTTCAAGAGACACATAAACCCTTTAGTGATCTCAGCGTAATTCGCGAAAAAATGACGAAGACAATTCATTTTCCCTTGTAAGCTCTCAAGCTGGGGGTTCGTGCACGAGGGAGGCAATTGAACTATTGCCTCCACCTTGAGAGGATTGAACATGATCCTTGTTGTCAATACAATAAAACCTAAGAGACGACCCAACGTCACGAAAAAACTGCACTTGTTAGGATTCAAGCGAATCTGATAGTAGCGACATCGTTCAAACATCAGTTGAAGATGGGTGGGATGATCAGATCTCTTGCGAGAGCGTGATGCTAGATCATTTAGGTACACCTCAACTATGTGTCTAAGGTCATGAAAAGAAAATTACATGGACCACTGAAAGGTAACTCCATCATTTTTTAGGACAAAAGGAATCGTACGATACACAAACGTGCCCCAAATACAAATAAAAGTTGTTTTATGTTGGTCTTCGGGTTTGATTTGAATCTGATTGTATCCCGAGAAACCATCCATAAATGAAAAGACCTCGCAGGCTGCAGACTCATTGACAATATGATTGATGAATGGGGTGGGAAAGTTTTCTTTTGGACAAGCCTTATTCAAATAACAAAACTCCATGCACACACAAATCATGCCCTTCTTATTGTTAACCAGAACCGGGTTTGACACCCATTCCGTCAACTGTACAGGGTAGATAAAACCATCTTTGAGATTTTTTTCTACTTCTGCCTTAATTGTTGTCACTTTTCGAGAATTTATCGGATGAAGCTTCTGTCGGACTGGTTTGGCATCAGGATAATTCGTAATTTCATGCTCAACAATTCATGGGTCAATGCCTGACATTTCCTCATAAAAACAGGAAAAAATGCCGCATAATTCTTTGAATAACTCAATGTAAGTTCTAATCTCTTTGGAGGAGCAATCCACTCCGATGAAAACATTCTCCACAATGCTAGGGGTTTTGGATATATCGATTGGAATTGTTGTAGCAATTCTTTCCATGTTAGCCTTGGCATAAACTTCGTGCGTATCTAGAGCATTGATAGGACAAGAATTATCTCCATTCACGGTAGAAACAAATTCTCCCACCTCTATTCTCCTTAATTCAGGAAGGAAGTAAGATCTATGATGTAGATCATCCCAAGGTCTATCGGTACCAGTCATCACCTCGACAGAGGGCAAGACCAAGTCTAAAGGATCTTGAGTGGCAAGAGAACCTTGAGCCAAAATAGGCTCAAGAATTGGATCTAACTTCTGTGCGGGAGTCAGATCAGGGTTGGACGAAGTCTGCTGGATAATGTTGTATGCAACGTCAACTGCAAAAAAGGGCATGGCCATGTCATGATGCCCTGTCCCTTCCATCGAAGCCGATGGGGAAGGTAAATTCCACAAATTGTTAAATTATCTTGTTTGAAATGATGACACTTGTATAATTGTTTCCATCGGCTGGTTGAGAACAACCGATATAAGATTCACATAGCCATAAGGTGGTGGGTAATCAAAAGTTACCATCAACGATGGAAACAAACCAACACCTAAGTTGACAATGTCGGGTTGTGAACTATCAATCATTGGGACCATGGAAGCCCCTGATGAAGGGTTGGGATGAGAGAAAGATAATTGGTCAATGGTCACAATCCGGTCCTCATGCGGGAAACACAAGACCCAAAAAACAGTAGCGACTACTGCATGCATCTCATAAATCCAACTCCTTCCTAACAACAAGTTGTAGTAGAGAGGCACATCGACCACTTCAACTTCGACACACATGGTTTCTCCTCCGAACTGCAAGGGGAAGGAAGGAATAATTCCATGTGGTCTAAATGACAGTATGTCAAACATCATAAGAAACGTAGGTGACAGAGACAACCTAGGTTGGCCAAGGGCCTTCCAACATGCCAACAACATCACACAAGTCGAGGCACCCTCGTCAAATACTGTACGAAAAATGTTCCACGTAAAATATTTCATGGTGTAAGCCATTACTATTTGAAACACAACGTGGTAAGGAAGACGAGGTTTTAAGCCAGTTGGATAAAAAATGATCGCTTCTTGGTTGCAATTCTCTACTGCTCCCAAGGTGGATAATAGAGATTTTCTCTGCGAGGGGAAACTTTGGAGGACTTCCAAAGAAAATATCACGTAAGGGTTCTATTCCAGATCTTCTACAACAGAGTAGTTCTGGGCAGCCCTTGCATTTGGATTGTGAGAATCCTTCTTAAATGAACATTTAGGGATGTGAGTCATCGTTTCTCCTGCGAACTTCACAATATGGAGAGGAGTCGGTGGGTTAGTGGCTTCTTTTCTCTTCTCAACAGATTCTGGCATTCCGTAGTCTCGGGCCCTAGTCCTTAAATGAGCCTCGACATTCATCATGTAAATATTTACGGTTGAGTTGTTATTGGTAGGTGTGGGGGGTCCCTGACTGCCCCCTGCCGCACTCGTGGATGTTGAAGCTTAAGCCATGTTTTTCCCTTGTGGAAAAGGGTTCATCATCACAAAATTTTGTTGTTGCACTAATATATTCTAGGATTCTGCAAGCCGAGGGCTCAAATGAGTTTGGTGGTCTTCCGTTTAGAGATTACACAGATACTTCGACTTCTTCTTCTCCATTTTCCCCCCACCAACATTATTGGTATCCTTTTTATCCCCTTTACCCTTCTTATTCCGTTGTTTTTTATTTCCCTCAGGCTACTGGTTTGCCTTGAGATTCGTTGACTACACACTATGTACATCCGACGTCTAGGTAGGGGGAGCAACCAAAATCAAAGTCTATCTAGCCACAATCTGTTGTATCGAAAATTGTTGCAATTGATTCGACAATAGGTCCGTGGAATTGCTTTGTGTTGAGCCCACAATACCATCGACATGGGGTCCATACTTTTTCTTGGCCTTATCGAGAGTAGACCGCAATGCATCTGGAAAAATATCATAGAGCATTCCAGACTGAGAGTAGATCAATTCAAGCTGTTGGGCTCTCATAATCGCCTCCTCCTCTGAAAACACTCTGGAATTCACAACATCCTTGGATACGTAGGGAACCAAAGACTTCAAGAACCACTCAAGAAAAAAAGTAGGAGGGACCTTGACCTTGACTAAGCTCTTTCTACGCTTCCATTCTCGAATATGATCATAGATGTGGTTGGCCTTGGTTTGCTCAAAGTTGGCCAGCAATTTTGTGTCGACATCGTATCTCACAAGTAACTGGAAATGGTTCAAGAATACCATTTCCAATTCGTTGAAGTAAGAGTACCTCGAGCGGTCGAGCTCAATATACCATTTTGCAGCACCCCTTATAAGAGTGCATTGAAAAAGGTGCAACTGGACAGAGTCGTCCTTCAGAGAGTTTGACGAGCACCACAAATGAAAATTTGTCACATGATCACCTGGATCCTCGCCAGGATTTCCCTCAAATTTTGAAATAACTGAGGGCAACTTAGTCGGCATGGGGGGCCAACGCATATCGTGCATATTGTGACAAATTGGGTCGTTCAGTAATCTCGACAAGTATGAGAGATGTAGTGTTGCCAAAAATGGTAGTTTCGGTTGTGAAATATTTACAAGAAAAGAGGGTCCTGGAGTTTGACTGACACCATATTTCCAGGAAAATTTGGACTGCTATCCAAGGTTCTGGTAGAAATCGTGGCCTTGACCAGCATAGGGAAACTGTGTCTGCTGGGGTATCATCGACGAACTTATGAAATTGGATGACATAGATTGTGCGGGGATTGCTCCCTGCATTGTGTTCGAAGGACCTTGGAAGGGGATGCCCTCGACCGATCCAATGGGCAAGGGTACAGAGCCCTGCTCGGGGTTCCATTGAGCATGGAAGGGGTTACCCCCGATTGTCATCCCTTGAAAGGGAACTGATCCCTGCCAAGGATTCCAAATACCATGTGTGGATAAAACTCCAGTTGTCACTCTCTTTGAAGGAATAGTACCTTGCACCAGGTTCTGTTGACCAAAACTAGGGTTTCCCCCAACCGAGACAACAACTGAAGAAAAATAATTATTCCCAAATGCGTCGAACAAAGAGAACGACATAGATCCCATCGATGTTGTATAAAATGAAGGTCCTAAAATTCCTCCACCCAACAAGCTGTAATTAGCGTTTGGCCTGATTGGCTGCTAAAAATCACCACCGAGAAAAGGGGACAAAGGAGGTATATGACAGAGGAGGGATAGCAGTAAAAGGGACAAAAATTCCCCCGGTTGACCCTTGCATGGGAGTGTTCGAGCTCCCTACCCCTGTACCTATTTTCTATAAGGTAGAATAAGTAAGAACTGAGTGTGAATTAATGTTGGGAAACCCATATGAGAAGGGAGGGCTCGTCTCACTCTGAGTAAACAAAGTAGTGGTCAAAGTCGATAACACTATCGATCCACTGCCCAAAGTTGAGGGAGTTGAGACCACTGTGGTCCTGACCAACGAAGATGGGAGAGGAGGTAGGATTCCCCCTGTAGTAGTAGCTATAACGAGAGTATGAGGACTCATGAACGAAGTAACAACATTTTCTTCCATTGTCACTCGTAGGACTAGCTGACGCTCATAAGGTGTCACCTCAGGAGGGATAATATGAATTAATATCGATGTCGACAAGTCAGTAATCGGAGGGTTAGCTGGCTTGAGAGCCTTTGGATCAAGGCTATAAATAGTAGGTTCCTCTTGAGTCGAAAAGTCTCCTCGTGGAGCAGGCTCAGACACATTTTCCTATGGACCAGTCGCTTCGAATGACCCTTCTTGTTTAAGTATTCGCCGCAACGGTGGCAGAGGTGGCTCCAATGTAACCGATGACAGGCCCTGAATCCTTTGTGACTGACGAAGCTGTTGATATTCCACTTTGTGAAATGATCAACCGACACAGTAAGGATTGACTAACATTGAACACAAATCACACACTAAAATGTTTCCTAAAGACAAATCAAGAAGTCGACTATCTAGTAGGAAGGACAATTACGCCAATCAACACTAGAGCAACTAACCGGTGTAAGTGCAACTTGAGCATGTAATCAACCTCTGGGTATACTTTGCGAAGCACGATCCGACGTCCTTCCTAGGTACCACATTATTCTCCCACATTCACCTGTGTAAGTCCCTACAATATGGGCAACTAGGTTTCCAGCTCGTAGTCAGTTACCAAGCGGGTACAGTCGATAGTCGAGCAAATCATAATGAGCAGAATAGCAAGTCTGAAGCCTATAAATGGTATCAAAATCAAATTTTCTGGAAGACAACATAGGATCTCTAATGGATTCGAGGTCCACGAAGCTCTGTAGGAAAATGAAGTCGGTATTATTCCTGAGAAAGACCCTCAATATAATATTCCCACTACGTTCAGTCCAACTTTGGAGGGGTTATCTCTGTTTCCTTTCCTCTCGTGACCTTGTGTTTATACCCTGTGTTAGAGGGGGGTCACGACTAACTCTTATGAAACTGGACTTAAATCACTCCCTAACTCAGACTCCAATGTTTGATTTAAAGTGGCCTTGAAGAGTTTCCTCTCCAAACCTAATTCAAGGCCCTAAAACCCTAAACTAGTTTGTGAACCCTACAAACAAAAAAGTCTAATGTATTTTAGATTAGGCGTTATTTTTAAGGACACTCAAAAGGCACTGTAGTGAAACTAATGGTGTTATAAAGAGATGAATAAAGAGGAGAAAATTACAACACTTGAAAGTAAAATTACTTCAAATTTAAAAGCAAAGCTTGTAACTAACTCTTTGTGAACTCAACTTTTCTTAATTGATATTTCAAGATCTTGTAAAGAAAACCTAAAACTTGCTTTTGATTGACTACAAACTACTTATGTTTCAAAAAATCAAGCAGAACTTGAAAACAAAGACTCTTTTTCTTTTTTTCAAATAAAAACTTTAACTACTTTACCAAACTGAAATGCAAGAAAATATATATATATATTTTTAACCTCTTTAAAGAGAAAAACTGAAGTAAACTTTTTATTTTTTCAAAGCAAGTAAAAAAGGATAAAAAGAAATCTAAAACAAGATCGACAAAGACCTTCAACCCACTATGAATCATAGGGATTCATTCAAGAAATCAATAAGGAGGATCCAACACTCAACATATTGCTTAAAAACCTTTTTAGGGTAAACACAAGAAGACTTAGGAAACAAGTAAATTGGAACCTATACCCGAGCTATGGCCACAAACAAAGACTCTGGCTGATTCAAGAAATCCATGAGAAGTGTGAACCTCAATTAGGAAAGAGGTAAAATCCCTCTTTGTCAAAAAACTTTCATGAAACAGAGACATGGGTTGTTTCATTATCACCTTCCATATGTACGCGATTTTTTTACTATGCAGAGCGCGTATGTATGTGGGTTGACCCAAGACAGGGCACATACACCTATGTGTATTTAAAAAAATAAAAAGACTAGGAAGTCTTACGGGGCAGGGACAAATGGTATGAACTCTGGAGGTGACTATAACCCCTTGATAGACTTAGTAAACTTGGCTGAAACTCGAAAGGAAAACAAACCAATCGATCAACCCAAAACCCCCTAAAAACCCTAGAGAGATCCCCAATATGGTCTCCAGTTCTTCTAGCAGGAAAATCCCCCCTTTAACTATACTAGGGTTTAAGATATAGACAAAGTGAATGACTGTCTAAAAGTCAATCTATTTTCTACTCTACCCCAAACATACCAAAACAAATGCAAAGAAAGCAATAAGAGAGAATATCAGGTAAATGTACATTTTATCCCACGTTTGGTGATGGTATCCTCAAGCTTTGTAGTTCCAAACACTACAAGTCTCCTCCCAAGGTTGACCTGCATCCAAAAATAGGAAAACAAGGACTACAAGCATGATATTCTATTCATGATTTAGGGTTAGATTGACCACTATTAGAATTTGATATCTACGCATGTTGTGTATGCATGATACACAACATGCGTACATACCCTTGTTGCACACTAACCAACCCCCGTATGCTTGCAAAATTTGCAAAAATTAAAAGGTTGTAAGGAATTCGGTGAAATTCACGGGCTATTGGAGGTTTCCCAACCAATTCACCTGATATAGCCCACCACCCAACCGAATAAACATCCTTTTTTCATATAAAAGGAGGTGTTGGGGTCTCATTTGCAATCCAAGCATAAGAACAATGAAACTCTGCCCAATTTCACTTCCCTTCCTTGCCCAAGATTTTGCTACCTTTTGTGAGATATTGCTTCAACATTCCCTCATCAGCCCCTTCTTCCTCCATTCAATCCATTCCCTTCCCTTGAGCTGATCAAAAGATTGAGAGAAGAGGCCTATTGAAGGTGCACTTGGAGCATTGTAAAGAGGAGCCCAGACTAGGTTCACAGAACGGTGGCCGACACAGATTACAAGTTTCAGTCTTTGTTTGATGAATAAAATAATCTCTTTTCCATGTCCCAAATGATGATGTTTTGTGTATTTTCTTTGCAATCAGGTCCGTAGTCATTTCGTTCTGCTCATAAAATCTGGATCAAACCTGGAGAGAATGAGTTTTCCCTAGGGAATACATGTCCCTGATTTTTGAAACTGGACCATTCACCTAACTGGGCCATTCTCCGGAACTAATCATAGTGAAACCTTGAGATAATGAGTCTTCCCTAGGGAATGAATGTCAGGACCATTTCCTAATGGAAATGACTATCCCGCACAACCTCCAAAAAAGATCATTCTTCAAAACTACTCACAATTGTGAACTTTGAAAGAATGACTGCCCAACAAGGCATACCATTCTACTTGACCACTATTAAGAGTGATTGCAAAGAATAATGGTTGTCCTATTAGAAAATACACAAAAAATCATCATTTGGGACATGGAAAAGAGACTATTTTATTCATCAAACAAAGACTGAAACTTGCAATCTGTGTCGGCCACCGTTCCGTGAACCTAGTCTGGGCTCCTCTTTACAATGCTCCAAGTGCACCTTCAATAGGCCTCTTCTCTCAATATTTTGATCAGCTCAAGGGAAGGGAATGGATTGAATGGAGGAATAAGGGGCTGATGAGGGAATGTTGAGGCAATATCTCACAAAAGGTAGCAAAATCTTGGGCAAGGAAGGGAAGTGAAATTGGGCAAAGTTTCACTGTTCTTATGCTTGGATTGGAAATGAGACCCCAACACCTCCTTTAATATGAAAAAAGGATGTTTATTCGATTGGGTGGTGGGCTATAGCAGGTGAATAGGTTGGGAAACCTCCAATAGCCCGTGAATTTCACTGAAGTCCTTACAACCTTTTAATTTTTGCAAATTTTGCAAGCATACGGGGGTTGGTTAGTGTGCAACAAGGGTATGTACGCATGTTGTGTATCATGCAACATGCATATGTACGTGAGCTGCAGTGGTGTAGGGCGCGTACATGCTCTAAAAAATGGTTTTTTAAGAAGAGCTTCTCAATAGTGCTTTGGCAAATTATGCAAGTAAGAGGGCCAATGCCATGTATGCAGAGGTAGGGAATTTTAGGGCTATAACACTAGTATGGGGGAATGGTATAGGACAACCATTATTCTTTGCAATCACTCTTAATAGTGGTCAAGTAGAATGGTATGCCTTGTTGGGCAATCATTCTTTCAAAGTTCACAATTGTGAGCAGTTTTGAAGAATGATCTATTTTGGAGGTTGGTGCGGGATAGTCATTTCCATTAGGAAATGGTCCGAACATTCATTCCCTAGGGAATACTCGTTATCTCAAGGTTTCACTATGATTAGTTCCGGAGAATGGCCCAGTTAGGTGAATGGTCCAGGTTCAACAATCATGGACATGTATTCCCTAGGGAAAACTCATAGTCTCCAGGTTTGATCTAGATTTTATGAGCAGAACAAAATGACTACGGATTATTACCAGATGCTTAACACAAAATAACAGAGATACAATAAAACTGGTTTTCTATTCAATAAGGAAATAAGCTGAAACTGTAAAATGCAGCGGAAAACAAGCTTGCTGGAATGGTGGCGACTTATCTCTGAGAAGAGATGTGACGACCATGCTCATTCGCAAGAAGATGATTACAATGAGGATCTCAAGGCCTTTTTACAATAAGCAGGAGTTTCAAAAACCCTAAACATCCAAAAACCTAACCCTAGGAGATGAAGTGTCAAAAGTCATGTGGGCCCCATTTGGGTAAGTCAGTAAATTAACTTCCCGGCGTCGTAACTTTTGCATACAATCTCCGTTTTAGGCCTATGATAGCCCGTTGGAAATATCTATCCAAGGAATACAATAGTTTCACAAAACAAGATACCCCAAAAAACGTTGTTTAGGCCCTCAAAACGGCTCCGGAAGTTCAGAACCCAAAAAACTGCTAAAAATAGTAAATTATCAAAATTGCTAGAAAGCTGTTTTGAGCCAGCTGGAAAAGGTGGGTGGGCAACAATATCCACCTGGATCAAGGTTTCACCATGATTAGTGCCGAAGGAATGGTCTAGACTTAGAAATCATGGATAATTGTTCTTTGGTGCTTGAGAAGAATAGTCCAGATAGCCCATGGTTGATGTTTTAGTTTATGAGGGAAGATGCTCTTCCAGATCTCACAAATGTGAGTGGAAGAATGGACCAGATGACTCAGTTTATATCATGATATTGTTTTATGTAGGTTGATACAATGATATCATTGTTGTAGATACTGTATGTCTCTAGACAATAGATGTATGCTACTGCAGTGGATGTGTTCCACTAGTTGTGACTGTGTCACTGGTTAAATATTTGTGTGCTACTTGGTGTGGTTGTGTACCCTTGGATAATAGTTGTGTACTACTATGGATAGACACAGTTGTGTTCTATTGAATGGCATTGTTCTAATTTCCATGAAGACTATCAGTAGTTTTAGAAATGATTACCATCTAGATGGATGGTTAGTGTGTTGGTGGACAGATATTCTCCAGGCAGAAAATGGTCCAGGACATTTATTCTTCTAAGACGTATGTCCAAATTAGAAGAATAGTTCTTGTATCACTCTATGAAGTGAGTGACTTATTCAACATCATGTCTGATCACTCAGATGGAGTATGGATTTGAGAGATGATGCAATTTATGCTATCAGATGATGCTGATAATACTGATGGTGCTCGTGATTTGATCATGAGATAACATGTGTCGTTATGATGACACTACCAATTGAATGGTATGTTTGTGCTCAAGACCATTGTTTTCAATACCTCCCCAGATAGGAGGGAGTGTTGATATTATGGTAGTTGTGGGAGGTATTAACCTCCATGTGTAACCCTGACAAGAACAAAATATTCCAAAAATCAAGAAGAAACCCTAAAGCCTTGGACATAACCCTAGAAGACAAGTCGACTAAATAAAATAATTAATATTGAGTCTTTAGCCTCCAGAAAGAGAAGTTGGCCCAGACGATTAAGAAAGAGAAGTATAAATACAGGATGCTAGAGCTCATTTGTACACACACAACTCACAACTGAATAAATTCAGTAAGTGCGCAAGTCTGGAGAGTAGTTGCAGCTACAACTACTGTAACTAGTATTTTCAGTTTTAGGCTTGTACTTTCTCTTGGTTATGGTTTGGAATTTTTGATTGGTATGCTAGCTCTGGAGAGTGGTACGCTACATTGATTGGCTTTTGGACCTAGTATTTTCTTTCGAAATTATTCTCTTTGTCAAGGTTAAGGTGCTCGGGGGTGGCTTTGGCCTATGTTGGGTGACAATATTGCTATATTATCTATGGTTAAATGAGAAAACCTATTATTTCTAACAATTGTATCCTCCTTCCATTTGGTGTTGGAGAATTGGGAAGCTGGTGCTTCTTATGAATTTAATCTTGATATATTATAAGAAAGAATTATGTGGTTTTCTCCCATTTGTATTTCCACGTAAATTTTGGTGTACTGTGTATTTGATGTGATGTTGTTGAATGGTACTGCTTATGGTTATATGCTCATGATATATTGAATGCAATCATAGATGATATATTGCTGATAAAGTGGAAGTTTATATATTGTGATTAAAAGTGGTAAAAAGTGTTCATAATGATTCACCACCCCCCCTCTCAGTATTCCAACATAAATGGTAGCTAAATTCAGAGGAAAATTCATGCCTAAGGACTATCAATTGAGTATATTCAGACAATTGTAAAATTTGAGGTAGAAAGCTATGAAAGTGAAGGAACACATTGAAGAATTATATAGGCTGAATATTAGGGAATGCCACATAGAAGAGGATGTTGACAAGGTTTCTAGATATATAAATGGACTGAGGTTTGATATTTGAGATGAGATCAACATTTTATCTCTAAGAATATTGGAAGATGCCTACCAAGCATCCCTAAAGGCAAAAGAGAAGTTGGCTAGGAAGCGGATCCAAAAGAACAAAGGAAGGAGTTTGAAAAGAGGAAAAGGATAATCCAACAAAGGAAGATTTCAAGTGATCTAGATGGATTTCGGTGGCCTCCCACCTATTC
Source organism: Picea sitchensis (assembly GCA_010110895.2). Classification (NCBI taxonomy): domain Eukaryota; kingdom Viridiplantae; phylum Streptophyta; class Pinopsida; order Pinales; family Pinaceae; genus Picea; species Picea sitchensis. Next base: position 17,938 of record SNQJ01S0028111.1, on the reverse strand, counting down.
CAATTGGCTCATTTTGGCAGTTTTCTAGTTTGACAATTTTTTCCTAGTTTTTGGGTCCCTCACTTCCGGGGCCATTTTGAGGCCCTAAACAACGTTTTTAGTCCTCACCATAGATAGAAAATAAACGAAGTCAAATTCTAAAAACATGTGTAGTCCTCGTATAGACCTTTCCAACGGGATATCGTACGCCTAAAACGAAGATCTTATGCAAAAGTTACGACCCCAGGAAGTTGGTGTACTAACTTACCCAAACGGGGCCCACATGACTTTTGGCGCTTCATCTCCTAGAGTTAGGTTTTTGGATGTCTAGGGTTTTTGAAATTCTTGTTTATTGTAAAAAGGACTTTAGAGCCTCATTGCAATCATTTTCTTGCGGATGAGTGTAGACATCACATCTCTTCTCATAGATAAGACGCCACCATTCTAGCAAGCTTGTTTTCTGCTGCAGTTTGCAGTTCCAACTTATTTCCTTATTGAATAGAAACCAGTTTTACTGTATATCTGTTATTATGTGTTAATCATTTTTTGATAATGATATGTATTCATTTTGTTTTTCTCATAAAATCTTGATCATTGGTATCAGAGTGGTATGCTCCTTGTCGTCTTAATGCATGTCCCCAACGAGGTCAGGGTACAAAGAATTGGGTCTCTAGCTTGTTTCTCTTGAGGACAAAATCTATCGCAAGCCCAAATGACCTCTCATGGAGGGATAAAAGAAAGATGATAGGGAAAGAGATCCCTTCAAAATGTTCCTCGAGGAAGCCCTCACGCAACATAGGAATGAGAAAATGGATAGTTTTGCGGAAATACTTCAACGAATAACAACATGTGACGCATATTCCTCAAACGGAGGTGCTACCCCCTTCAAGGTACAAATAAACTTTTATATTCCTATATTTTAAGGTCATATAGACACATATGTTGTAGAAAAATGGTTGAATCTGCTAGAAGGGTATTTCTCTGTCCATAACTTCTCGAATAGAGAAAATATTACTTTTGCGCTCCACAAAGTTGTTCCCCATGTCAAATATTGGTGGGAAACTTTCTGTGAGCAAAAGGAAATAGATGAACCCTCATTATTTATAGTCATGGTCACTTGTGAGTCATTTAGGGATGTTATTATGGAACAATACTACCCTGTTGGAAGTTATGGCGACCTGTACACAATATGGACCACACCGCGGCAGGAAAGAGACCAAGTAGTGCCCGATTTCACAAATATATTCCATACCTTGCGCACAGAGCTGGGTATCAAATATTATGAGAGACATCTGGTGCTCACGTATCATGGCGGTATGCATAGATACATCCAGCCCGAAATAGATTTTCTGGCCATCTCATCCTTGGGCACGACCTACCGATATGCCGTCAAAATCGAGCAAAAGCTCAAACAAAAGACATGAAAATTTGGGCCTAGGAACCCCTCACAACAAAATCCAGGAAAGGGCGGCCCCAACCCACAAAAAAAAGGACAAAGCAAAGATAGACAACCTCAAGACGACTAGTCCAAGCCGTAAGCAAAGAAGGAAAATGAAAATACAAATAAAGATACCGGGAAGTGGTGCGACATCCATAAGAGCCCCTGGCATAACACTGTTGATTGCCACTCACAGTAGTCATTGGTGGCTGAGGTGAAAGACTCTGAATCAGATGTGGGTTACAACTATGAGTCAGAACTAGAAAGGGGGAGATAGGTATTTTAATGCACTTCATCATTGATAGTGGTAGTCGGAAGAACCTCATCTCAACAGAGGTTGTCATGCGACTCGCCCTGCCGATAACTTCGCACCTGCAGCCCTACAACATCGAATGGATCCACCAAGGAAGTGACATATGTGTCAACCAATAATGTCTCCTCTCATATGACATCAAGCCCTTCAAAGACGAGGTATTTTATGATGTTTCCCCTCTCGAAGTTTGTAATGTTATTTTGGGCCAACCATATTTATGGAAACGTCATGTTGTATATGAGTCTAGGCCTCGAAGTGGTATTATTACTTTGGGCAAGAAATTATATAGGATACCTAAGGTAGTCCAATATAGTGCTATTTCCTTTATCTCTGCCAAGCAATGTAAGAAGGTCATTTCTTAGACGGGGAAGTTTTTATTCTTCGTGATTCGCTCTCAGAATGAGCGAAATATTGCAACCACATCCAGGGTCTCCACGATCGGCCTCTCCACACAGCAGAAGCAAGTGGATAAGGTCATGGAAGAATACTCATATATCTTCTCCTCACCTACCGGGGTACCTCTACACTGTCAGGTCAAGAACCCCATCGATCTGATTCCCGACACATCGCTGCCCAATGGGCCAGTCTACCACCTCTCTCTGTTAGAGTACGAGGAGATCAAGAAACAGATCCAGGAAATGCTCCACAAGGGGCACATCCATCCCAGCTCATCGCCTTGTGGGAGCCCAATCATGCTGGTACAAAAGAACGATGGAACCTGGAAACTCTACATTGATTATCAGGCCCTGAATAAATTCACAGTCAGAAACTGGTACCTGATTCCTTGAATCGACAACCTCCTTGATTAGCTCACAGAGGACAAATACTTCAGTAAGATTGATCTAAAGTCTGGATACCACCAGGTCCCGATAGAACAGACAGAATTATGGATAAACACCTTCAATTCAAAGGAAGGTCTTTTCAACGGGCTATTGTGCGCCTAAAATGGAGATCGTATGCAAAAGTTACGACCCCGAGAAGTTGATGCAATAACTTACCCAAACGGGGCCCACATGACTTTTGGTGCTTCATCTCCTAGGGTTAGGTTTTTGGATGTCTAGGGTTTTTGACATTCCTATTTATTGTAAAAAGGCCTTCAGAGCCTCATTGTAATCATCTTCTTGCGAATGAGTGCAACCGTCACATCCCTTCTCAGAGATAATCCACCACCATTCTAGCAAGTTTATTTTTCGCTGCATTTTACAATTTCATATTTTTTACTTATTGAATAGAAACTAGTTTTACTGTATATCTGTTATTATGTGTTAAGCATATTTTGATAATAATCTCTATTCATTTCATTCCTCTCATAAAATCCATATCATCAAGCTTCAAAGAGAGAGGTAGGAAGCTATAGAAATCAGTCACCTAGAGGAGAATATTCAAGGGGTGAAATATTCTTCTCAAGAGGTCGAGACAGAGGTAGAGTAATCAGGTGTTTTACTTGTGGAAAAACATGACACATGTTTTGGTATTGTCCTAAGAACAATTCAACAAACCAGATAGGATCTCACATTGTAGAAGCTAAGGAAGAGACAATGAATGTTGAGGTAAAATAATAAAATCCTAATCTAGGTGAATCACTAGTGTTGAAGAGAATTTTGATTAAAGAAGAGAAGGAGACTCATGAACCAGTACAGAGAAAGAGTTTATTCAGCAACACATGCAAATCACAAGGGAAATTTTGTAAGGTGGTTATTGATAGTGGCATCACAGACAATCTAGTTTCTACAGAGATGGTGGATCAGTTTGGATTGCAAAGGATGGCACATCCTACTCCATACAAAGTGTTTTAGTTGTAAAAAGGATGTCATATTGTGGTAAGTGAACAGTGTAAGGTAGAAATTCAGATTGGTGGTTACAAAGATGAAATAATAAGTGATATCATTCCTATGGATGTATGTCATATTTTGTTGGGAAGATCATGGAAGTATGATAGGAAAGTTGTTCATGATGGAAAGTGGAACACTTATACCCTTGAAAAGGATGAACACAAGCATGTGCTATTTCCACTGAAAGATGAAGGAGCTAAAGAAGAAGTTGGTCCAAGTGTGCTACTGATGAGTGAAAATGATTTGTTACAGGATGTCAAGAAATAAGAGGAGGTACAATTTGCTTTGATTGGTAAGCCAAGGGTAGTACTTACCAGCACTAATTTACATGATTTTCCTGCTGAAATTCAAGCACTATTTGTTATAGCAAGATTTGCCTCACCCTATGAAATATTACACATAAGGCCTTTTTCCATTTCCCCATGCAGACTTATCGTCCTTGTTTATAAAATCCAGAGCTAAAAATAAATATTTTTTCACACGTATGCATCTTGCCTACTATACAACATGTGTATACATAGGCTGCTCCACTACAACCCACGTACATTGAGATTTGTGCCAGAAAATGAAAATTAATGTTGGGTTTCCATGTCACAATAGGATATCTATGATCCTTGGCCTTCCATATACTAGAAACGTTTTGACTCGGCCCTTCAGTTCCATTTTGAAGTCTATAAATGGGCCAATTCCGAGCAATGGAAAAGAGGAGAAATAATTCAACTTTGAGAGCAAAGTTAATCTGGAGAAATTATTTACTTCATATTGAGTCTACATCCCTTTGTCCTTTAAGTATGAAAAAAATGTTCAACCCCCAAGCTCTCCCCTTATTGATTGAGAACCTCATTGTTTCTCTCTTATGAGCTTGCCTTTGGTGGAGGATTGAAGTGGTGAGACAAATCTTGCTATAACACTATTAGATGAGGTTGTTGATATCATTGTTGATGAGTTTTCTAATGCCTTATAACCCATGAGAAATATTAGCCATAACATAAACTTGATTCTAGGAGAAAGTCTACCAAACAAAGTTGCCTATAGGATGACACCCAAAGAGAATGAAGAAATCATAAATAAGGTTTAGGAGTTGTTGGATAAATGATTGGTAAGAGAAATTTTAATCCCTTGTGCGGTGCCAACTGGTTTGACTCCAAATAAGGATCACGGTTGGAGAATGTGTACAGACACTAGAGAAATTAACAAGATTAAAATCAAGTACATATTTCCTTTACCATGTATGGATGATTTGACGGATTATCTAATTGGTGCAAATTATTTTTCAAATATTGACTTAAAGAGTGGATATCATCATATTAGGATGAGAGAAGGAGATCAGTGGAAGACAACCTTTAAAACAAATGATTGTTTGTATGAATGACTTGTCATTCCTTTTGTCTTAATAAACACACCTATTAGATTCATGAGACTCATGAATGAAGTCCTCAAGAATTTTATTGGCAAATTTGTAATTGTTTCTCTAGATGATATTATTTTCTACATCAGAACAAAGGAACAACAATCAAGGTTTCTGAAGTTGGTATTGAGGAATTTGCAGCAAGGAGAAAATATTGATAAATTTGAAGAAATGTTCCTTCATGAAGACAAAGTTAGTCTATTTTGTTTTGTAATCTCTTAGGATGGATTGAATATGGACCCAGAGAAGGTGGAAGCTATCAAGGATTGGCATTCTCTAAGAAATATTTATGAGGTAAGAAGTTTTCATGGGTTAGAAAGTTTCTATAGAAAATTCATTAGAAATTTCAGTAGAATATGTGCTCCAATAGTTGAGACTATTGAGAAGGAACATCATCCATTTAAGTGGACAAGAGAAGTTGAAAAATGATTCAAATTTTTGAAAGAGAAGATCACCAAACAACCTATTTTAGTTCTTCCATATTTTCATAAACCTTTCCAAGTCAAGTGTGATGCAAGTGGAGAGACCATTAGTGTTTTTCTAAGTCAATATGAAAAGCCTATTACTTATTTCAGTGAGAAATTGAAAGATGCCAAGAAGAAATACTCAACCTATGACAAAGAGTTCTATGCAGTGATCCAAGATTTAAAGAAATGGAGGAATTATCTGTTGGATTACTGAGAGGGGGGGTGAATCAATAATAGAGAAATTTAATCATTTTTCTCCATAAAATGCAAGTGTTATATCAATGTAGCATTATCATCCAATAGTTGTAGAGTAAATAAACAATTAACAAATGAGCAATCACACGCATACATAGTACAACAATTTTTTACGTGGAAACCCAAAGAGGGAGAAAACCACAAAATATTTTTTCTCATATGTCTTTAATAAGTACATTCATTGGAAGCACCAAATTCCTTTGTTTTCCAGCTGCAACTGGAAGGAGGATCCAACCACCTAGTTTCTCGAGATACAACCTGAAGGAAGCTCCAACTCCCCAATTCTCTAGCTAGAGCCATAAGGAGGCTATAACCCCCTAGTTTCTCAGGCTACAACTTGAGGGAAGATCCAATTCCCCAATTCTTTGGCTACAACCAGAAGGAGGCTACAACCCCCTATGTTCTCCAGCTACAACTGAAAGGTGGCTACAACCACCTATCATTGCCCCGTCCAACCACCCCAAAATATAAATGCCAAATGTAGACAACCTATCACTGTCACTGAATCAACCACTACTATTGTCAACCTGTACCAATCAACCTTCACCAAACAACCTGTACCAATAACCTGAACCAACATGTACCATGCATCAACCATGCATCAACCTGTCCTCAACCTGTAACATCAACCATGCACCAAACCTGTACAAATAACTTGTTACAACAACCTGTCCAAACAACCTATCACCACAACATGTCTCATCAATATTATCAACCAAATCATATCTAACAAGACAAGTATGCTACATCATCCATAAATGATGTGTCAACAATACTACTAACAAGTGCCTCCAACCATGTACCAAGTATGTATCAATCATGCATCGACTGCACATCAACTATGACTCATCAAGATGCACCAACATCATCAACTATACACCTCATGTATGTGCCAACTCATCAACTACTTGTCTCAACCATGTACCCAACATGTACCTCAACCATATACCCAACATGTACCTCAACCATATACCAAATACATACACCAATATAACCATCAAAATTTATCTAACAATTCATCACTCTATCCATAAGCCAAATACCATAAACCCTTACATCAAATCATGTACCACAACCTCACTATTATGTAGCCTCAAGATAAACCAACAACTTCAACAACACATAACAACCAAAAGACCAATATCCATATGCCAAATACCAACAACAAAATACCAACTGTAACCCTCAACAAATTTGATATATGCAGCAATACTGAACATCCAATACCATATCAAGAGCTAAATCCTAGCTCACAAAACATACCTCAAACAAGATGTGCCATATCTCTCATAAATAGACCCCAATCATGTTGTTGCCGCGATTTTTCTGCTGCACTTTTTCTACCACGATTTTTTGCTGCACTTTTTTTGTCACGATTTTTTTGTCGCACTTTTTCTGCCGTGATTTTTTTGCCGCACTTTTTCTGCCGTGATTTTTCTACCATGATTTTTCTGTCACACTTTTTTTGCCACAATTTTTCTGTCGCACTTTTTCTACCGCGATTTTTCTGCCGCACTTTTTATGCCACGATTTTTCTATCACACTTTTTTTGCTGCACTTTTCCTGCCGCACTTTTTCTACTGCACTTTTTCTGCCACACTTTTTCTGCTACAATTTTTCTCTATCAATAGTACCTTCCCAAATAACCTTTCACAAAAATAGATATTCAATTATATTCAAGTGTGATTTGAATGAGAGACCCTTGTCTCTTATTTATACTTTTCTTTAGCTTCCTCAAGGGGTTACCTTCTAACCATCTTAACCCACTTTCCTTATTTTAGGATTAATCCACTTATAACCACTTGTCCACTTAACTTAACCACTTTCCATAATTAGTA
>SNQJ01S0028111.1:0-10394 GCA_010110895.2 Picea sitchensis | reverse complement strand
ACTCATCACTTCACTTTATTATTTAAATAATTTCTTCTTTGCAAACACTTTGACTACTTTGACCTTTTGGGGCTTCTAGATGACTCATGACGGTTCTTTGACTTCACATGGCCATAACTCTCTAACCGTGAGGAGTTATGTGACGTTCCACATACCATCGGAAATGGAATGACATGTACTATCCATCTAGAATAGTATTGCCTGCAAATATATCAAAACTCATACCATTATCCATCAAACAAACTTGGGTCCATTACCCAAACTTGTGCTACCAAAATTTGCTACTGGACTTTCTTAAAGGGTCGACATCAATGAAAACCAACCCAATTAATCAAAATTATCTTCATAGATTATTTTAGGGGCTAAATTTCGCAAATGGGCTAATTTTCCATGTTTTTTTCGAAAAAATGATTTGCCAATTTCCATTTTTTCTAAAAACAATTCGCTTAAATTCCATAGAATAAAATTATTTTACCTTAAAAATCGCCATAATGTTATAGAAATTATATAAAATCCTTAGAAAGTTGAATATTTTTAAAAAACTATCACGAAACATTTTACATTTTTCATATTAAGGACTAGTAATATTAGCCCAAGTTTTTACATTTTAATATAAATTTCCATCCTTAAAATCATCCATGTTTATCTTATGCCTAGAGAATTTATTTTGTATATTGGAAATCGTGTTTTACAGTTGATAACTGAGCAAGAGAAGTTGAATTAGAGACATGCCAAATGGGTAGAGTTTATGCAAAACTTTACATTTGTTCTTAAACATATCGATGAAAGTGATAACAAATTTGTAGATGCTTTGAGAAGAAGTTGTTTGGTTTTATGGGAATTCCAAGTGAGTACTATGGGGTTTGAACATCTCAAAGAAATGTACAAAGAAGACCCAAAATTCAAGGAAGCCTATGAAGCATGTGAGAAGCCAGTGGTCATAGATAGACATCATTAGATGGAGTATATGATCTAGGAGGGATTATTGTTCAAAGGTAGTCAATTGTGCATTCCAAAATGCTCAATGAGGGATAACTTGTTGAAAGAAAAGAACAGTGAAGGATTGGTTGGTCACTTTAGACAAGAAAAAACTTTTTCTCAGTTAAGTTCTTATTTTTGGCCAGGTATGAGATATGATGTTAAGAATTTTGTAGAAAGATTTAGAGTTTTTTAGTATTCCAAAGGGAAGCAACATAATACAAGTTTACATCAACCATTTCCCATACCAAGTAGACCATGGGATGCTATAAGCATGGATTTTGTTTTGTATTTTCTTAGAACTTAGAGGGGAAATGATTAAATCTTTGTAATTGTTAATAGATTCTAAACAATGGAACACTTTTTTACCTTGTTATAAGACCAGTGACACGACCCATATTGTTAATTTATTTTTTAGATAAATTGTTAGATTGCATGGATTTACCAGAAGTATAGTTTCAGATAGAGACACTAAATTTGTTGGACATTTCTGGAGGACATTGTGGAAGAAGCTTGGAATAAACCTTTCTTTCATTTCATAATATCACCCCCAAACTGATGGGAAGACGGAAGTGGTCAACATGAGCTTGGGAAACTTACTAAGGAGTTTGGTAAGTGAGCATAGAAGTCAGTGGGATGAAGTTCTTATGCAAGATAAGTTTGCTTACAACGACTCACCTAACAGAAGTACAGGGAAAATTCCATTTCAAATAGTGTATGGTATGCACCCAAGAGGCATTTCTAAACTTAGAGATATGATAAACACATATATGAGAAGTGTTGATGCAAAGGATTTTGCTACAAAAATGTAAATGTTGCATGAATAGATAAAGGAACAACTATAGGACAGTAGTCATAGGTACAAGCAAAGAGCAGACTAGAGAAGAAGAGAAGATACTTTTGAAGTTGGAGATCAAGTTTTGGAACATATAAGGAGAGGGATATTCCCAAAGAAGGAATATAACAAATTGAAATTGAAGAAGATAGGACCCTGTAGGATTTTGAGAAAATTTTCAGATAATGCCTATGAGATTGAGTTACCACATGATATTGGAATTTCACCAATATTCAATGTTGCATATTTATATCCTTATAGAGGACCTGATGCAGAGGATGATGATGATCAAGAGAAGGTTGAACCATTCCAGTGGATGAAGCAATTACCTACAACAAAATAGTTGTAGATGAAGAATATTCTTGATCAAAGAATTGTCAAGAGGAAAAGGAAACATGATTACTATGAGTACTTGGTGAAATGGAGAGATCTTCCAATAGAAGATGTGACTTGGGTGAGTGTTGCAGAGATCCAAAAGCATGGAAAACAATTTGAAGACCTCATGGAAAGGAGTCCATGAATATTTTCTTCCCCGGGAATCTGATGCAGGAGCATCAAGCAGTAAAGTTTCAAGTTTGACCCAGGAGGTCAAAACCATTTACCAAGGGACTTGGTTCCCTAATTTTTTGAATTTTTATTTGTAATAATTATATGAAGTGTCTCTATAATATATATTCATTGGTTTTGTTTTGATAAGTGTTGATTTGTTATTGAATTCTAGGAACAGTTTCCAAATTTGGGGTTTTGTTGAGATGCCTCGGGATTTGTTGGTTTGTGAGCTACTCTAGAGCTCAAAAATATATTGAGTGTTTTGTAATGGATAGAGGTTAGTGGGTGAGTGTGTGTGAAGTGGTATGAGAGACCAATAAGGAACAAATCATTCATTGTTGTAATACCATTCCTTCTAGTTCAAAAAAACGTGTGAATCTGTGTTTTGTGGATTATATGTGTGTGTGTGTGTGTGTGTGTTATGTATTTGTTTCGCAAATGTGTTATGCGTAGGGCCAAATAGAGGTTATGTGTTGCATGATTTTGTGTGTATACCCTCACTATGAATTAGGACAAGATTGAAATTACTAAGGAGAAGAAGAATACATCTGTTTTGTTGCATAGATCGATTGAAATCAACCAGAGGAAAATTAGGCATGTAGAATGAATTGTTTTCCAAGTTCAAGTGAATGGATAGTGGAGATCTGATCGGGGATACCCTTTCAAAATTGACAATCATGATCATACCGTCAGGACTTGCCATATCAGAACACACAAACTCCACTTAGGAGTTTTTCCAACAACAAACAATCGCTGACGACATCCATTTCGGGACCGCCAACATTGATACACATTAGTGATTGTTGTCGATGACGAATCTAGAGTCATCGATGAAAATATATTGGTGATTGTGCCGACGAGAAGAAGGGTCAACAATGATGAGTTGGGAATCTATATTAATCGATGACAAGGATTAAACTAAACGAGTAGATCGACGATGGAGGGATAAAGGGAGATTAGTGAAGTTATAATAAATCGATAATGTCATTTTAATCACTCAATTCCAGATTGACGATCCAGAATGGTCGAGGTGGACCGGTATCGTTGGGACTAATTGATTGTTAGAGCAACATAGCATTGTGCACTTACTCCCTAGTAAAGCACCGATGATGATACATACATTGTCGCAATTGGGATATTGTTGGGATGACTAGGTTGATTATTATTTCTTAATAAGAAACCTCTGATGATGACGAATTTGGCCCAAGGATGGGCGTTTGGTCACGTGGGAGTAAAGGTTTAGCGCCAAAGGAAAAATAAGCGCTCATGATGACTTGTTTCACTAGTTCATGAACTGAGCAGTTTGGGACTTTGACAAATAAGGATAATCGTCGAGATGACTAAGTTGGTTTTTGTTTCTTAATAAGAAACCCCTAATGATGAAGGTTTTGGCCCAAGGACGAGCATTTGGTCATGTGGGAGTAAATGTTTAGCACCAAAGGGTAAAACATGCGCTCATGATGACTGTTTCACTGGTGCGTGAACAGAGCAGTTTGGGGCTCTGACAAAGAAGGATCCAATGCTGATTAAAGTACTCACGACAACCCCATATTGAAGCTGTCAACGACGTTGTTTGAGAACTCTAAAGAAAAATGAATTTGGACCTGGTAGGTCCGCGTCATTATCAATAAACATTTGGGAGGTAGGAACAAGATTAGGAATATTCTTTAATATCGGGCACTTATGTCATAGGTTCTTTGTATGCCATATACACATAAGATTTATTTTCGTGAATTGTATTATAGAGTATAGAATTACATACGTCTAACACCAAAACAAAAATGATACTAGTGAATAATGATTTCAACTCTAAATTTTCCATCACTTTCTTTCTTTCTTTTTCCAACAGGGACATCGAGTAAGGCCCAATAATATCTACAAAGAGAGCTAGCCTGGGGACTTGACCTTGAGACCTCCTGCTTGTAATTCACAACACTAACTCAGCAAGGACATCGAGTGAGGCTCAATAATATCTAGAAAGAGAGTTAGCTCGGGGACTTGACCCCGAGAGCTCATGCTTATAATTCAAAACACTCAACTATTCAAGCTAACCCACCACACTAAATTTTCCATCACTTTTATATCTTCACATTAACTCTAATTTATATAACTATTTGAGAATAAATAAAATTTTAAATATTTTACAAATAACAATATTAATGTAAAATTATTGAGATGTGGTCTAACACTAAATTATAATTAACAAATATCTAATTCTTATAATTTTTACTTAAAAATCTACTTAAAAATTTATGAAATGACACATCATACTTTAAGTTCTACATTTATAGCCAATAAAAACAAGAAATATGAAAAATGAAAGCATGTAAATAAAAAGTCAATTTAGTATTAAATAGGAGTGGAAAGAATCGTAACCAACTACGTTAACAAATCATATAGCCAATAAAAACATGAAAATAAAAACTTAATATAAAATGAAAGTATGTAAATAAAAATCTAATTTAATATAAAATGAAAATGAGAGTAGCAAAGAATCATAACCAATTACATTAAGAAATCATTTAAAGGATAAATATTCATATAACTCAATACAATTTAACAAATATAGAGGCCAATAACACAAATTCAAAATGAAAACTCTAACTTTTAAAATCACATGTTATACATGAAATAAAAATATTTATTTGGGAAAATATTGCACTTAACAGGTACAATTCTGCGAACAAATAAACTCCAAAAGTTAATTTAAGTGACCTTTCAACCTTATTATCATGTGTTTCCTGAGTGGGCCTAATGGTTAAGAACATGTGTTTCCTCTTAAGAGGTCACAGGTTCAATCCAGAGGGGGGTGGGGTATGTATACCTTCGTAGACTTTGCCAGTCAAATCGCTTGGCAGAGGGGGGTCCCTTGTCCCACAAACAAGGGGGTATCATACACCAATTTGGTGTGTTGGCTTGGCAGTGACCTTAAAAATAGATTATTATTATTATTATTATTATTATTATTATCATATTAAGAATAATTTAAAATAGGAGAATGCAATTTAATTTACTCCCAGCTTTATGATGAAAATCTAATCTCAGAAACCTTGCATGAACAAAATTAGTTATATTACCACCATTTTTATAATGAAAATTTAATGTCCAAATTAGAGAACTTCCAGAAGGAAACAAACTAGAGAGACTCAGGAAAAAATGACAAAATGATCAGATGTTTTAATTGAAATGATTTAACTTTCTACTCACTAATTTTACAATAAGAAAAATGGTATCGATAATCTTGTAATAGTCGGTTATTATTATCAACAGATAATCCGAATTTGTGAATTAATGTAAACAATAAAGTTGTAAATATTTATAACGATTAAGAACTCTGTGCAAAAATGTCTGGATGAAAATGATTGTAATTGATGAAATCCAAAATTAAGCATGGAAAAAATTGAGAATATAAGATGTACATTTATAAAATCGATACGCCCCATCAACATACAAGGAATCTGTTCCACTGATGATCGAAGCAACTGAGTTCAACAAAAATGTAAATGGAGACATAATTACTAAGTTCACAGGGTCAAAGCAACATGGTCCAAGATTTACAAGGTCACAGGTTCAAGCAACAATGCCCAATGCTTCTCTACACAAAGAGAAATTTCTAGTAATAATAGATTTCATTAATGAGTCTGCAACGTTCTTCAAGGTGTCAACATTCTTTAGCAACACCTTCTTGTCTTCAACTAGGTCTCTCACAAAGTCGTACTACACATCAATATGCTTTGATGTAGAATGATAAGAAGGGTTATTTGCTAGAAATATTGCACTCTGATTATCATAATCTAACCTTACAACTTGTTATACAAACCCAATATCTGAACACAATCTGTGCAACCATAGAGTTTCCTTGCTTGCATGGGTGGCTACCATGTATTCAACTTTTATAGTTGAAAGTAAAACTACAACTTGTTCCTCCAAATGGATAAACACATAACCACTTGTAAATATTTTGCAATTAAGATCTCCAACCCAAAGTGCATTAACAAATCCCTATACATTTATCACTCTCTATCATCCAAGTCTTCCTTGGTAGATAATTGCATAATCTACAGTATCCCACAAATATCTAAAGACTCTCTTTATAGTTGTTCAATGCTCCTTCCCTAGTTTTCACACATATTTGCTCAAAACTCCCATTGTATGGGTAATGCCTAGTTTAATACAAATCATGGCATGCATCATACTATCAATAGCACTAGCATATGGAACATGGGACATGTCCTCTACTCTTCTTGTGTCTTGGGATTTTTCTCTACAAATAACTTTCAACCTACAGAAATATAAACCTTGACATGTTTACATTCCTACGTATTAAATCTCTACAAAATTGTCTCAACATACTTCCTCTAGTTTAACCAAAGTTTCCTATATGTGCAATCTCCTTTAATCTCCATGACCAAAACAAAGTTTGCAGCACCAGGATTCTTTGTATCAAATTTAAAGGATATGTGAGACTTGATCTCCTTGATGATAGCATTGTTGTTTCTCATTAGCAACATACTATCAACATATAATACTACATAAATAAAGTGATCATCAACGTGCTTGGAATACACATAATGATCCACCTTGCTTCTCATAAATCTCAATCCTCGTATGTAAGTATCAAACTTTTGATGCCACATTCTTGGGGATTGCTTCAACTTGCAAACCAACTCCTTCTTACCCTTCAAACTATTTCATGTACATTTTTTCTTCCATATCTCCATGTAAGAATGTTGTATTTACATCCATTTGTTCTCTTCAAGATTAAATGTTGCAATAAGAGACAACATAAATCTAATGGAAATCAATTTTGCAACAAGAGATAAAATCATATGAAAGTGAATTCCCTCCACCTGAGAATATTNTGCTTGGAATACACATAATGATCCACCTTGCTTCTCATAAATCTCAATCCTCGTATGTAAGTATCAAACTTTTGATGCCACATTCTTGGGGATTGCTTCAACTTGCAAACCAACTCCTTCTTACCCTTCAAACTATTTCATGTACATTTTTTCTTCCATATCTCCATGTAAGAATGTTGTATTTACATCCATTTGTTCTCTTCAAGATTAAATGTTGCAATAAGAGACAACATAAATCTAATGGAAATCAATTTTGCAACAAGAGATAAAATCATATGAAAGTGAATTCCCTCCACCTGAGAATATTGTTTTGTTACTAGGTGAGACTTGTACTTTTCCACTCTACTTTTTGCATTACGATTATTCTTGAACACTCATTTGCTGCCAACATGTTTTCTTCCATCAAGCAACTTGACCAAGTCCCATGCCACATTTTTTTTTCTGAGGCCTCCATTTTTTCTACCATAGCCTTCTTCTAGAGTTTACCCTCGTTAGAATCAACTACCTCTCTAAAAATTCTAGGATCGTCTTCAATAGCAGATAAAACAAAGGGAAAATTGGGTTTGTGTTTCCTCTTCTTCATTTGACTCATTTAACTCATATTCATCCATTCAATCAGATTCTCCATTCTCAATCTCAAACTCTATTTTCTCTAGTTTTTCTTCTCTTGGTTCATATTCATGCTTGGAAGTACTATTAACTTCTCTGAAGATCACATCACAACTATAAAAAATCTTCCCGATCACTAGATTCCAAATCTACTAGCCTTTTACTCCATATTTATAACCAATGAAGATACATTTCTCTACTTTATTTTCCATCTTGCTCATTTTCTACTTTGAAACATGCACATAAGAATCATATCTAAAAACTCTAATATGTACAAGATATGTTCTCTTACTATTCCATGCCTCATGAAGAGTCTTATCAACCCATGACGATATAGGTTTTAAGTTGATTAGATAACATGCAATATCTATTGCCTCTAGCCAATTTTTTGTTCTATACATATAACACTAAGAACACTTCTTGCCTTTTCCATCAACTTCGTATTCATCCTTTGTGTAACTACATTATGTTGAGGTGTATATGGAGTTATATTTTGTGATTTTTTTCCATGAAATTTACAAACCTACTCAAAATATTTCCTATAGAATTCTCCCCCATTATCAACCCTCAAGACTTTCATTTTCTTCTATGTCTTGTTTTCTACAAGATATTTGAACTCTTGGAGACATCGTATAAATATCCTCCCATGGATGGAATAGGTACAGGTCCAATCACACCATTGCATATCAAATCTAGGATCCCTTTTGCCTTTGTATCACTAAATAGGAATCTCACTCAACTTTGTTTACCATATACATAGTGTTCACATAAATCAAAATGTAAATAACAATCAAGGATACCTTCAACCATATATTTATTATGAAAATCATGAAGGCCCTTATCTCCAATGTTTCCCATTCTCTAATGCCAACGAATTTTATTATATACAAGAAGAGTGATAGTTCTATCAGTTTCATTCTTAGGAACAATAGTACTATTGCACCCATAGTGATAGTGCTTCCCAAAACATTGTATATAGTTCTAACATGAACTCCCCTCAACAACATTATTACTCATGAAACCATCTTTCATGTATCATTTTCAAATATAGTCCAGAAACTCACATTACCCATATTACTCACATATATTGGGTTTCTAGCTAAATTGGAATGCACAAAACACTAGGAAGGGTTCTCACTTATCCATCCTTAGTTGTTGAGTCATCTCCCGGGAAGATGCCACCTCCATTATACTTTTCATATTCACAAAATAACTGCATATGATGAGTCATATGAAAACCTGCACCTGAGTTAATCAACCATGCATCATGATCTGAATATGTACTTGTAGATGTCAAGTGCATATCCCCTCCTTATTTTGAGGAGTTCTTTCCTTCTGCAGAAATAACATCATCAAATCCCTTACTTTTATCAACATTTTTTAATTTACAATCTTTCTATAATGCCTAGATTTACTACATTTTAGAATTTCCTTTTAGATTCTCATGGAGATTTACATCCACTTATGAAAATTCACTTTTATTTATGTCTACAAAGAAATTGATAATGTACCTACACTACTGCATTTGGGTCAAATTCCGACGGCGCGTTCGACGCAATTGCCACCTTCTATTGTTGGAAGACCGACAAACCTCGAACCCCCTCAAACGTCATTTCACATGATGTCGTTTTTCCGATGACCACGTTTTCGTCTATATTGCGACGTTTCAAACGTGGCAAGAGAGACATTGCAAACGTGGCAAGACCGACGTTTCAAACGTGGCAAGAGAGACATTGCAAACGTGGCAAGACCGACGTTTCAAACGTGGCAAGAGAGACGTCTGAAACGTGGCAATAGAGACATCCGGAATGTGGCAAGACCGACGTCTGGAACGTGGCAAGAGCGACATCTTAAACGTGGCAAGAGAGACGTCTGAAATGTGGCAATAGAGACATCTAGAACGTGGCAAGAGCGACGTCTTGAACGTGGCAAGAGCGAATTCTTAAACGTGGCAAGAGCGACGTCTTAAACATGACAAGAGAGACGTCTTGAACGTGGCAAGACCAACGTCTTGAAGGTGGCAAGAGAGACGTCTAAAACATGGGAAGAGAGACGTCTAAAACGTGGGAAGAGAGACGTCAGGAACGTGGCAAGAGAGACGTTAGGAACATGGCAAGAGAGACGTCTTATACATGGCAATAGAGACATATAGAATGTGGCAAGACCGATGTCTTGAAGGTGGCAAGAGAGACGTCTAGAACGTGGGAAGAGTGACGTTAAGAGGTATCATCTCCGACGTGGTTGCTACGGGAGAGACACTCCAAGATGTCGCAATAGCGACCTTCTTGTAGGTATTTAAAAAAAAATACAATATCAGTACTAAGAGGGATAGGTACATTAACCTTTGCTAAGATACTAGCCATATCAATATTTAAATCTATATCATCGGTCTATATTTAAGAAACTCTGATTTTTTTATTAACAATTTATCCTCTTAGTTTATGTATCTGTTATCACTGAAATTTCGTCCGCGCAGGGCGACAAGAACTCCGCATCGTCAGCACAGAAAAACAGTCGTTCATGGCACAAGGATTAACTCCACAGCACAGCAAAAGGGTCAA
>SNQJ01S0028110.1:46756-61087 GCA_010110895.2 Picea sitchensis | reverse complement strand
ATATATGATTCTGAAACATCCAAAACCCTTAATCCATTGACCCAGATTAGTCAACAACTCTAATTCCTTAACCACAATTAGAAAATCATGTGTTGAAAAAACACTAAAAATGGATGCAAGAAACATCAATTTTATTTTGCAAATAATATAACACATACCCAACATGAAGACATTGGAGATGAGTTTGGACGGTTGCATGAGAAGTTTGGGACTTAGATGAACTTTTGAAGTGGATGGATGAGGTGCATTAGATAGGGCATTGCAGTGAAGTAGCAAGCAAGGGATGGATATGTCGAGTTTGAGAGGATGGATAAGATACCTTAGTGAGTTGGGTCATGGGATGAATTGAAAATTGAGATGATAGTGCTAGAGTTTGGATGCTTCAAGCAGATGGATGGAGTTAGTAAAGAAGTCAACCCAGAATTTTTGGCAGTTAACCTGAATGGGAAGAATGTACACCAAGTGACTTGGGTAGTGTTTTCTCACCTTTGGCACGGGACATTGGATGAGGCAGAGCACACCTTGGTGACTTGTGGATGATTGTGTGATGACTCAGAGATCTGGTCGGGTCATTGGTTGAGGTTGGCAAGAGTATTGGGTCAAATGTGCCTAAGGCATGGCAGTTCTTTGAGGCAAATCATTCTACGTGGAGCACTTTGGAAAAAAAATTGGGACATTTGAAGAGTGTAAGTGTGTTGGCCACACTCATCACAAATGTTGAGTTTCAGAGAGGTGAATCAATGAAAGGAGGTAGGTTGAGGACTTTCTTTGGTTTGGAGGATTGTGTGGACATGAATATTGTAGCATGAAGAGATTACATGGACATGGGTGTTTCTCTTATCTTAGGAAATATGGTTAAGGGTGGAGCCTAACCATTCCTAGGAATATAGAGGTAGACATAAGAGCATGGGTAGGCGATAAAGTAGTGGGGCAAAGGCAGTTTGGATGTGCAGCTCTTGGAGCATATGGGATGTTTCATATATGAAGAAGCAAATGAATATGGGGAGAATGTGTCCAAGGAAGCCATATTTTTGGACCTAATCACAGTTTAAGTGACAAGGGAAGAGTTGGTTGGATGTGCAGAGATAAGATGCATGAATATTACCATTGACTCTTCACAAGCTTGTTTGCGATGAAGAATGTGTGTAGAAGATTAGCTAATTGTTCCATGAGGCAGACAAGAGAGTCAATTTTCCATGGAAGACTTTGTTTTGGGGTGACTTCATAGTGTAGCAAGGTGAGGGGAGACCTTGCCTTAGGGTTTGAGGTTGTTGTGCGGATGGGATGAATTTCCGAAGGAAGTGACCAATTTGTGCATGAAGTTGTATAGACTAAAGGAATGTTATGGTTGTTATAACCATTCAAATAGTTCATGAATTGGGTGAGAACAATAACATGATAAGGGGGTCAAAGTACAGATGCACCATTAGGATAGAAGTGAAATACTTAGTCATTGTGGAGGATATCCTTGACTAAGATTAGATGATGAAAGCCATAGTGAGGAAAGGGTGGACACTTGCATTATTCTTTGCATTTGGATGGAGTGAGAAAGATGTGAACATAAAAGACTAAGTTCGAGCATGGAGATGCATATTTTAAGAAATGGACGCGACAATTGGATTGATCACCCAACCGATGCAAGAGTTGAGGATAACATTGTGTAGAGACATGACAGAGTTGGTCAAAGTATGGTCTCAACAATAATATCACGTGAGTTCAACACTTATACATTTTTCATGAGGTTGTAGCAACAGTTGATGAGGAAACAACAACAAAAATGGTGTGATCATCGTAGCAGGACAAGTGTTATCTGATTAATCGCTAAGTGTGGACAAAAACAGATATCCCTATATCCCACATGAAACTAGAACAAAACATAATAGAATACACACTTCACCTTAAACTTCATTATCATATGAACTAGTTTAGTGAGGTACAAGTAACATACCCTTTAAACGACGATTGATCATCGTTAGTATCGTCCATGTAGCTCCTTCCTTAGGTTTGCATAGTAGTAAGCCTGTCCAAGAATCACAAACCAACAAAGAGGGGAAAAAATATATATATGTATTATAATGAAGTTTATGTATATGATCAAGGAATTATACAATAGAATACACGATGCTTTTATAGGGAAGAAATGCATTATTGTATTAAGTGAATAGAAAGTGGAGAATACAACCCATGCCTTGATGTTGCAAGGTCCCCTTTCGATGGCTCTTTGCTTCAACATCGATCGGAGGCGACCTCATCTTCTAGAAGATCCCCTTCTAAAACATTCATGAAATTAGACTTTTCCCATTCTTTAAGCATCGCCGCACCCTATGCACAAGCAGCATGTGACGACGTTGCAGTCTAGGTTTAGGGCAGAGTGAGATGATCAGGCATCGTCGCACCCCATGCATATAGCAGGGTGTGATGATATTCCTTTATATGGTTTATGAAAGAGGAAATCAAATCACTTTTCTCATGGAGAAAGTCTTCTTTTAATGTTTTCAAGGAACATTGACACATGTTTTCAGGTGATCACTGAGGTGACCAAAATAATGTGTAAAAAAATGCCCCCCAAAGTATGAAGCTGGAACTCATGACAACTGAAATACTTTGTAAAATTTGTGTGTCGAAAACAAGGAGTGCGTCGATCAGGAACCTGCAAACAAACAGGCATCTGCATAATATCATACCATTTCTAAGGTAGGAATTCCCATGATCAGACTACAAGTGATAAGTGTCAAGTGAGTCATGGCCACTAAACATACATTGTGGATCCATGCCATCATATTTCAGCATAGCCACTAGGAATACACTGTGGATCTATGCTATAAAAGAATTCAAATTCACACATAGCCACGAGACATACATAGTGGATCTATGTGTCAGTACTAATTCATGAATACTCCATCGCAACCTGGATCAAAATGATAAGATCCAGGGTCTTCATTGTCATCGTTTTTAAGTACGAATCTAACCATGTGATTATAGGTGTTGAGGTCAAACATGGTAGAAACCACTTGATTATCGGTCATTAACGAAAACCATTAACAAGTGCAAGGGAAATCACCATTGAAGTCAATGATTCCCAAAGTACCCTAGTACAATCCAACAAATGTGAATAAATGAGTTGAATTCGAACATCTGATTGAATCTTCCAATCAAGGGTCAATGATGTGAACCCACTGTTGAAAGTGAAGAAACCTGCCATTGAGGCATGCAGGTTCTAAGGTACTAAATGATTTCTAAGTCTTGTTCCCAGATAATGAGTTGAATTCGACAGGAAAAGACTCATCACGGCAGGGCCTTGATGTATCCCCCATCAATCACATGAAATATGTAACATATTTGAGGTAGATCAGAATATAAAGTGGTTCGGAACTGACACAGGGAAGGCCGACATGGTAGAAAATTTATAACTGTAGATGGACGACTCAATAGAAGGCTTGTTTAGGTTGGAATTTTCTTGAACATATGAATGAAACGACAGTTGTCTTGGAAAAATTGACTCAAGGAGGAAACAACATATGAATTTGTGGATGGTCAAATGAGAGACAAGTGGATTTCCCAACCCAGATACAATGACGAAGGGGGGTTTCATGTTCAAGAGCGACTATTACTGCCACTAACACAAATACAGAGACACATTTCTTTCCCAATTTCCCCCCACCATTTCTAGCGAGTACCTCTTTATTTTTACGCAAGCTTGAGGAGGATAACATATGCTTGTATATGTAAGCTCATCCTTCGGAAGAGTCCCTCCGAGTATGTTTAATGAACCCTAAGAAGGAGTGGTTCGATCCCATATGGATCTTTCGATGTTTATTTAACGAGTCCAAAGAGAGAAAACTCAGGGGTTTTTCATTTTTAGAGAGTCTGAAAAACACTTAAAGAGAACTCCATAAGGTCCCTTTTTATAAGTTAGTCTGATGAGACCCAAAAAAGGCTAACCTACTGCTCATTAGATTTTTTCTTCAAATACTTTTACGAGCGTGAAAAGAACAAGGTAATTCAACAATCTTTTCATTTTTAAGGAGTGTGAAAAGAGATTAAAGGATATTCCATTGTTTTCGTTTTTCGTGTTTTCCAATGCGAGTTCGAAAAAATGACAAAAATACTACTCGATTACATTCTCATGGTTTCACGAGCGCGAGAAATAATTAAGACTTTGCTCAGAGTTTTTCCTGAAAAACCCTAAAAGGATTTCTACATGCGACAAATATACAAAAATAAACCAAAAAGGGGTGGACCCTTGTTCCAACGTGTCATCTCTAGACTTTTCAATCTGCAAAAGTCAACACTTGTAAAGTTGCTAAGACTTTAGGGCACAGATAAAGCATAAAAATAATATAATTTGCAAATGAAAAGTGATAAAAGTTAATAAAATAGGTTAAAAGCACCATTTTACCATTTGATTTGTAACTTTACCCAAATATTGTTCCAAAGCCCTTTTCCACCTCGATTTTAAACTATTGATTGCGGAGCGCACAACGGATCATTTCACAAATCGTCTCCACCAAAGAGGTACTCTCCTTCTCCTTCATCTTTTCATGGTTTCAAAATTGATTTTCATTGGTTAAATTTATGTTTTTGGGTCAATTTTTAGGGGTTACCCGTGTGTTGAGTTCATCGCAGGTGTCCTATATCGGGAACCGCGACAATCTAGGATCATCGCAGGTGACCCTATAGGTAGGGTGCAACGACGTTGCACTGTGCGAATGTGTAGACCCACAATGACCGCAACCCAAAATTTTAAAAAGATGAACCCAACTATGGAAAACCCCCAGGAAAGAAAATTATGTTTCTGATCTCATCTTATGGTTCCTTGGCAGGTCTTCCTTGGTCAAGATGTTGGAATGGCATGAGCGAGAGAAGAAGAAGAAGATTAATTCGTTGAGAATGACCCGGGAGCAGTTATGGCTCTCCAACAGTGTGGGTTACTAAAATGCTTCTGGTTTCAAGGTATAAGAGCCCAGTTGAGACTACTAGAATAATTGGTTCACATGTGGGATGTGAACAACCAAGCATTTCACGTGGGGGTCCACACACTCACCATAGATATCGAGTATATCTATTTCTTGACAAGACTATATCGAGTATATCTATTTCCTAACAGGACTATCTCTTCATGGTTCACGGGTGTCACTTACAGGCAGTAGGGGCAAAGGCGAGCCTATGACTACTACGTATGTCATCATTGTGTGTCAGGTACTAAGAAACATAGCGGTAAAATAGTTATCAGGGATGTCCAAGATTTTCCTTTGCGGACTATCCTCTATACTATTACTCGCATGGAAGGGAGTGCAGCTCCCCACATGGCTTTGCAGATCCATTTTCAGTATGCATTGGAATGTATGGAGCCCAAGGTCTTCAACTGGTGAGAGGGGATCCTAAAAAGCATGAAGAAACAACTTACCAAGTGCAGAAGTGGTGGATTAAAATAATTTGGCTATGGGTCTATTTTTTTATCCTTCTTCCTAGAGAGGGTCCCTGTCCTACGCTTATAGGTGGAGTGGGGTTTACCTGCTCCACAGGATGTGAGGATGAAGAGGTGGGTATATATCATGGCTCGACATGGAGGTGGTCCCATCTTCAGGTATGACGATGTATTCTTCCAATGGTTGAGGAATCAACTATTCATGGTAGAATATTATGTGTATGTTGGGGTGGATTTCTACGGATATCCAGATCTAGCTCTTCCCGAAGGTTCCCAATGGGGGTACATAGGTAAGAAGGAAAAACAAATTATATAATATTCTTGTTGTTTTTAATGATATAAAATGTTTTTTGTGTTATTTATATGATGACTAATCGTGTGCTCTCATCAATGAAGATGTGGGACCTTATCGTCCTCCGGGTTTATCCTCGATCTAGAGGCGAGGGTAGAGAGGCGTTGTAGCAAGAGTAGGTTGTTGTAGATCTAGAGGTCATAAAACAGAACCTAGAGGGGATGATCATGCATGTCCTTGATGCCACAGTGTATGATATCCCTAGGAATTATTAATGCCATACAATGGGCATATCGACATCCATCGGTCGACTACTCCGTAGAGTAGCACGGGTAGTCTCTTGTTTATAGAGAGAAACATCCTTGATGCTTTTGTACATGAAGCTATGAGCTTCACATTTTTTATTTTTGGTCTTCAGACAAAAACACTTTTTGTAAACTTTTATCGTTATGAATATGAGGCTTCTATCAGCTTACTTGTTTTATGTACAAAGTGTGATTGGATTTTATAAATGTCTCAAATGTTTGTCTAACACATAATTAGCCAATGCATCTTTTAATTTATTTAGACATCTAGGAATGTGTTGATATTCAATCTAATCAAAATGACGTTCCAAGAGGTGAATTCGTAAATATACCCTTAGCAAAGTAGGACTCTGGATGGAATAAATGTTACTCAACTGTAGGACTACTAACTATGAATCAAGTCGTACAATAAGATGATGGATTCCAAGTGAAAAAATGTCAATTAACAACTCGATAACTGCATTGTATTCCACGATATTTTTAGTTGCACGACCAAGGAAACCACCATGTTGACTGACCAATTCATCTGTAGGTTCATCGATTTCCCAAGTAGCAGATGTTAAGTTTTGAGTATTGTGACTAACACCATAAGTGAAGCAAATATAGGGTAGTCAAGACACCAACATCTGGAAACCAAGCACAACACAAGGTAAGCAGTTGAAGAGTGAAACCGAAAAATGAAAAAGCACACAAGAGTATGATGCACTAAAAATACCAAATGCTTTAAGCATATTACTTATTCAAGTAAAGCCCATTTATGGGTTCACTCAAAGGAATTTCATCATAATCCACCATTTCATAAGCCCCTTTCTCCAACACTCATTCACAATATAAGGACCCCACCACATGGGCTCGAATTTATCGACCCCTAGAAAATCATGATCTTGCTCGTAAAGAAGAACTAGATCACCTTCAAAAAAAACATGTGGTTTGACATGCTTGTCATATTGAGATTTGAAACACTTTTTCTAAGTTTCAATAACTAAGGCAGCATCACGACGGATTTCGTCTAATTGTATCAAATACAAAAGATATTCCTCCTCAACTGAGGTTTTAGGGAGAAGTTTGACAACTAGTTTCAAAGATGGGATTTCACATTCAATCGAAAAAATTTCTTCGATACCATATACTAAATGGAAAGGTGTGAATTTTTTGGCAGACTTAACAGAAGTCTGATAGGCCCACAATGATGAGAAAAACATCGTGTTCCAATTTGACTTATGAATTCCTACCATCCTTCGAAGCATAGTAGTGAGAAGTTTGTTGATTGCTTCAACCTGGCCATTGGCCTATGGATAATAGGGGGTTGAGTTTTCATGTCGAATACCCAACTTCTCAGTAAGTTCATAAATCATGAAGTTGTGAAAATGACTACCTTGATCAGTAATGATCGCTTGAGGGACACCAAATCTAGTAATGATATGATTGAATATGAACAATTATGCAATTTTTCAGGTATTATCAAATGTAGGCATCGCCTCGACCCATTTAGTGCAATAATCCACAACTACAATTGTGTGTCCATGCCCCCGGTCGAGTGAGGGTTACATGTCATGAATTCAATACCCCATTTAGCAAATTGACCAATGAAAATTACAGGGTGAAGAGGAGAAGGATGAGATCGGATCTTGTTGTTGTAAGTTTGACAAGCGTGGCATTTCTGGACAGCAGTAATGCAATCCTTAAACAATGAAGGCCAGAAATAACCATCTCGTAAGATATTTTTGGCAGTGGCATACCCAGACATATGACCGCCACACACTCCACAGTGACAGTCATTCAAATCTTTCTCAGTTGCATCGTAGGTGAGACATCGCTGAAAGATGGAATCAATGCCACTACGCTAAAGGGTATCAACAAGGATAATGTATTGACGGGCTTGATACCGGACACGATGATGATCTGTACTAGAAATATCATGCCAGAAAGTTTGGTTTTGGAGATAGATGATAATATCTCCATACCATGTGTCGTAAGAATTGATCAGAAAGAGGGATTCGTCAGGTAAGGAATCCACTGCCACAGTTTTTGTTTCAGTAGAGGGAAGGTCACATATCAATTTGGAAAAAACAAAAGACTTCTTTGAATTGGCGCGTTCAAAATCCAAATCAAACTCCTGGAGAATAACTATCCATTTAGAGTACTTTCCCCCCAGCAATTTTCGAGTAAGGATATGTTGCATGGGGTTGCAATCGGAAATGACCATGGTTCAGTGTAATAGGATGTAGTGACGAAAACATTGAACAAATTGCACAAATTCCAAATCCAGTTTCTCCACATGTAAATATTTTGTTTCGGTAGTCGTGAGACTCCGACTCAAATATTATATAGCATGTTCATCGTGTGAATCATCCTATTCGACTAGAACTATAGCAATGGTAGAGTCTGAAGCAGCTAAGTATAGGAAATAATCTCGACTATAATCAGGTGGAAACAACAGTGGTGTATGGGTTAAGGCGGGTTTCAAAGCTTCAAAAGATTCATTTGTAGTGTCATCCCATATGAAATCGTAACCTTTCTTGAGAAGCTGAGTAAATCCTTTCATTAATTCAGCGTAGTTGGGAATGAATCGACGTAAAAAAATCCCCTTCCCTTGCAAACTTTGGATTTGGCGTAGCGTGGAAGGAGGAGGTAAATTGAGAATAGCCTCAAACTTCAAGGGGTCTCCCCTAATCCCATGTATAGACACGATAAAACCAAGAATTCATCGGGACTCCACAAAAAAAACACATTTGTGTGGATTCAAACGTATGCGATAATAATGACAGCGTAGAAAAATGGCTTGTAGATGTGCCAGGTGATCTTGATGACGCATAGAGTGCATCTGTAGATCATCTACATAGGGTTGTACAATGTGATTAATGTCATGAAAAGAATAAGACATAGCGCGCTAAAAATTCGCACCAACATGTTTTAGACCAAAAGGTAGTTTCTGGCAGGCGAGGGTTCCCCAAGGGAAAATAAAAGTAGTCTTGTGTTGATCCACGGGAAGAATATTGATTTGATTATAGCCGGATAAACCGTGCATCAAGGAGAATATTTCACTCCCAGCATAGTCGTCAATGATTTGGTCAATGAAAGGGATTGGATAGTTATCTTTGGGACAAGCTTTATTTATATCCCTATAATATACACAAACGTGGATCGTGCCTTGTTTCTTGTTTACCAGAACAATATTGGACACCTAATCGGTCAAATCCACAGGATAGGCAAAGCCAACCTTTAAAAAAAAATCAACTTCAAGCTTAATAGCAACAACTTTACATGGATGTACTGGGTTAATTCTCTGTCAAACTGGTTTAGCGTTCGAGTAAGTCTTAATCTCATGCACAACAATATCAGGGTCTATACTAGGCATTTCTTCATAACGCCAGGAAAAAACGTCACAAAAGTTTTGGAAAAGGGCTTTATAAGTGCAGACCTCATCAGTAAAACATGAGGCACTGATATGAACATTTTCCACGACTCCGGGTTTAATCGATATGTCAAGAGGAACGGTAGTTTAAATATTACTCAAGTTCCCTTCATACAAAACATCATGTGTTGACTTAGGAATAGAAGAAATAACGGCAATGGTAGACGGAGTCGAAATCTGTTGGTAACTCTCTATGGTCTCATGTTATAGGAAGAGAATAGAACGATGATTCCCACTATCCCATGGAGTATCTTCCATATACATGACCATCATGATCATCTCATCAGTAGGAAAGATCACGTGAAATGGATCAGGAGATGTATCACAGTGAGGAGGAGAAGGATTTGTCGATTGAATAGCTTGATAAGTTGATTCTACTGGACTTAAAGGCATTTGGTTGCCATAACAAAGACAATCACCAAGGCTAGGTACTACCCATGGGTCATAAGACTCAGGGGTTTCATGAACAGAGGTTGATATGATATTAATCGAGGCAACAAAAGGAGGAGGAATATCGGGTGGTGGAATGGGAAATGTACCCATCAAGGTTGAATCTTTTAGAAGAACCACACTGACATTTTCATAATCAGGTGGTTTTTTCGAGATAAAAGGTATGTTTCTAGTACGTGAATCAGAATTAAAGAAGGCCAGTTGGTCGACAATAACGACTTTGCCTTGGTGTGGAAAACGTAACAAACAGAAAAGAGTAGACACATTTGCGCGCGTGGAATCAATCCAGCTACCGCCAAGTAGAATTTTGTAATCAAGAGGTGCATCAAAGACCTCAACCTTGACATTAACCACCTTGCCTTCTAACATAATAGAAAACGAAGGAAGAACATTGTAAGGTTTAAACCTTGTACCATTAAAGGCCTTAAGAATATTGTGTGAATCGGTAAGGGAAGGAGAGCCAATACCTTTCCAACAAGTAATAGACATAATGCAAGTCGAGGCTCCTTCATCAATAACGGTTCAACAAATATTCTTATTTTCCACAACAACTTGGATCTGAAACGCTAATTGAGGAGGAAGCCTTGGAATATGATCTTCCAAGTCAAAGATTATTAAATTATTATCAGTAGGATCAATTCCATCAATAGCCTTTAACAACTCCTTCCATTGAGTAGGAAACCTTTGAAGGACTTCGAGAGATGACATCGCAGAGGGTGCTTGCACAAGATCTTCTACAATACTGTAGTTTTGGGCAGCATGTGCATGAGGATTAAATTAAGACTTTCAAACAATGCCCTTGGGAGGAGGACAAAGAACTGTATCTATGCCCGGTCGTTTGATATGAAGAGGACCGTTTGGAGGTGAAGGAGGTGAAGGAGGTTGAACCAATGGAGGTGGTAAATCATCAACTTTCTCTTTCGAAGAAGAATAATCTTTGGCTCGATTTGCGACTGCAACTTCATTCTTCTTGGAGTCACCAGAACACATAAGTACGTAAGATGTGGTAGAGGGAGAAGGTTGATCATGAATGACCAATTAGGCCTGTTGTTGAGAAGGAAAATCTTGCGACAAGATGGCAGGTGTGGGAGGTTTCCCGGTCCTCTACAGGAATGTAGTAACCTCAGCACATCGTGGACAATATTTCGTATAATGATCCTCACCACATATAAGGAAAGGATAATGAAGTTTACGCTTATCTTTTTCATCAGCATGTTGTGTTTTGGGTTTTTCATGTTGTTGATTATTATTTTTTTCCTCCTTATTCTTACCCTTTCCTTTCTTTTTATTTTGATTTTTACCGGTAGGTGTAGATTGAACCGAATTAACTTCAAAAGTTTTACCGAGAGAAGGGGTAGGAGTAGGAGTATTTTGTACATTAGAAGTAGTAGACTTGGGGTTGGTATGACTGGCTTGTGTAGAATGAGTCTCAACATGAAAAGTGTCAATCACACCATCAAAAACATGAGAAGCCACTAGATGTGTTGGCGTAGGATTCGTGGATGGATGAGGAGCATCAGGGATCAATTCATAGAGTGTGCTTGTTTGTGAATAAACGAGATCCAGATATTGAGCACAACTAATTTCCTGCTCTTCAGTGATGACACCACCCATGGAAACATCATGGGAAATAGGCCCAATGAGTGATCTTTTAAACCACTCGGCCAACAGTTGATCATGAAGGGGAACTTTGATTAAGCATCTTCTCCTCCTCCACTCATGAATATGATCAGAAATGTGAGTGGAAGATGATTGTTTAAATGAACTCAAAATTTCAGTTCATGTCTCATATTGAATTGGCAATTGGTAATGTGTTAATAAATCCATGGCTAGGGTATTGAAATCATTAAATAATCCTCGTGGTAACTCAATATACAATTTGTATGCCAAACCCATAAGATTTCATTGGAAAAGTCGTAATCGTATAGAGTCATCCATCAATGAGTTGGACGGACACCAAAGATGGAAAGTCATGACGTGATTATTTGGGTCTTCTCCCGATCGACCATCAAACTTAGGAATGTCGAATGGTTATTTGGCTGGTATGACGGGCCAATAAGGAGAATACAGAATAGGATCATTCAAAATCCTAGATAAATCCGGTAAGTCCAAAGTAGCAAGGAAGGGAAATTGTTTGTTCACTTGAGGAAACTGATAGTTTTGAGGTGGTAATCCTGTAGGTATACCAGTAGGATCATAAGCAGT
Organism: Picea sitchensis; assembly: GCA_010110895.2. Lineage (NCBI taxonomy): Eukaryota > Viridiplantae > Streptophyta > Pinopsida > Pinales > Pinaceae > Picea > Picea sitchensis. The sequence goes on along the minus strand of SNQJ01S0028110.1, from coordinate 48,992 downwards.
CTGTAGATAGTTAGATAGTCCTAACAAATTCGGCTACGGAGGATTTTGAGTCAAATAGCCCACAACGTTTGGTTGATTAGGTATGCTACCTTGGAAAGGAACATTAGACTGAAAAATTTTGACCCCAAGTAGGATTCATACAACCTGAATATGGTTTTCCGAGATTAGGGGGTACAAAAGAATTAACTTGAGGATGTTTCCCCCTAGATGGTTGTTGATTTCCTTGGAAAGGAAGATTCCAAGGTTGATATTGTAATCCGGGTATACTTTTCCCATAAATTGGGTTATGACCTCCAACTTGAGGTTTCCCCCCAAGTTGAGGTTGTCCCCTAATTTTAGGTTTCCACCCAAATTGAGATTTCCCCCCAACTTGAGGTTGGCCTCCAACAGAAATCTCAAAACTAGAAGCAACAAAAGGACTGGTGCCTCCAACTAGATTGGAGCTAATATGGCCATGACGATTAGATCCTCCATACGAAGGGGGAGGAGGAACGTAAGGCCCCCCAGAGAGAACCTGGGTAGGTGTAGGAACAAAATGACTAGTAGCATTATACCCTGGAGGAACAAAAAGATTAGACCCTCCAGATGGATTCTGGGCAGGAATAGAAATGGAAGTATTCAAAGAATTATACCCAGGGGGAAGTGACAGATTTGATCTAAGTGGAAGTGGAATTCCAATAGGATCTTTATTGATGACCACATTTCCGGCAGAAACAGCCATAGCTTGTGGGACCATGGTCGAGTTGGAGATCTGGAGAGGAAGAATTGAGTGAGAACCAATTAATAATTAGTCTAACACTGAGACAACATTATTGATTGTGCCAGTGAAATGATATAAAGGTATTGTATAAGAAGCGGAATTCATAGGCGTTTGAGATGCCAGGAATGTTAGTTTATAAAAAATATCGTGTCCCAAGGAGGTTCTCCGAAAAGAACGACTAGGACCAAAGTTAGGATTAAAAATTCCAACAGTATGAACCGGGGTTCTAAATGAATCACTCTGAAAGGATGGATTGTCCACACCAGACGTTGTGTGAGGTCCAATAGGTATGTTAGTATGATCTTCAGTAACAATTTCTCCTAATGAATTTAGTCGGAGCAGAATTGGATCTTCTCTAAGATTCAATAACAGGTTTACGGGAAGTATCGACTCCTCTAATGGAGTATAACTTCCAATCTCAAAGGCTACGTCATTATTGAATTCTCCTTCAAGAGAGCCCTCTGGTGAATTGGGAAGCAAAGGGACGTAACTTTTTGGATCTTCTGGAGGTAGCCCTTGCATCCTACGTGAACAGTGAGGGCCGATGTTGGCCGCACCAAATAAAGAATGAAACAAATCTATGGCCAACTAGAGAAACAAAGAACACTCACTAATAAAATATAGAAATCAAACCAAAAAAACAAACCTTCTTATTTCGAAGTCACTAGTTGGTGATGAAATCCAACGTCGCGAAATCAAGACAAGAAGGGGCTGGGATAAAGTGGGTGGAAAAATTATATTGACAACCTGCTTAACAGACTTACACCCTGGTGCAAGCTCCCACACATAATCATGGGTATACCCTCCAAGGAGCCCAAGTGAGTTTGGCCAATGTCAATTCCAGATACCGTGAAGACTTGCCCCTCCATAGTCACCTCGTGTAAATACCCTAAAGAGATAGGCCACTAAGGTTACCAATTACAACAATGATGCATGGGTAAACAATCGACAGTCTAATCCACATGAAAAGGCAGGGTATCTAGCCCGAAATAAACTCGAGAAGGTCCCCACATGATTGTCTTCTCAAGTGACCCCCAATAATATGCGCAATATCTACTCTAAGACCAACAAAGAAGGGTGAGTAACTCTTCCAGTCCTAATGTGACCTCATGATTGACCCTTGTGTTAGAAGGGCTTCCCAGGACAAAATGTAGCAAGTGGATTTGAACTCTCCATATCACAAGATACTATTGTGTGTTTTGATTGTAACAACCCTGATTAAATAGATGCTTAGGGATTATTAAGTAAAATTAATTAGATAATTAATTATCCTAATATGGTTTTAGTTAAACAATGATTAGTATTAATAATATTAATTAATTGTTTATTTATTAATTAATTGTTTATAACTTTTGATTGATTAATTAATTAATTGATTGATTACATATCACATTCAATGACATGGGTAATAAATTAAGGGGCTTAATAACTTTAATTTAATCCTTTTGAAACTTACGTATGACAGGAGGGGATAAG
>SNQJ01S0028110.1:6262-39575 GCA_010110895.2 Picea sitchensis | reverse complement strand
TTGAGATCATATATAACTTGATGTTATTGTCAAATTTTCTATGAAGAGCTAGAGGTAGAACATACTATAACAAGGAAGGAAACATCATCGTTTACTTTTGATTAGAAACAAACATATATTAGTAATAAATAATGTATATATATCATAAGATGATAAATATTATAAAATGTCAAACCTTAATAAAGGTAGGCCAATTATGAGTTTTTTCCCCACCAAAATGACCTTGCTTTGTTAATATATTATTTATGTTTAAAGAAAAACTAGAGGGAAATTTAATCTTCCGTATAACCTCGTTTCCAACATCACTCTCTTGCTGTGATAATAACTGTGGAATATTGGTTAGTTGTCCATCACTATAAGAATGAGCCAAATGTTGGTTGGTTTTCCATCACTATAAGAATGAGCCAAATGTTATAATACATTGGCTTCCTCAATGTCACTAATAAATTTAAGAACTTTGTCTTTGTTATTCCTCCCATATAAAATTATCCATAAGCATTCTATGGCATTCTTTCCAATATGCATTGTGTTAAAAAGAATAAGCTACTTGTAGGCGCTTATAGTAGGGAGAATTGGATGGATTATCATTTCATACCTCATGGAAGCCCAACCTCTTGATCTTTGAGAAACATAAATGAAAATAGAATTTTTGTTAGAGTAAATAGAAAAAAAATGTATCAACACTAGAACATGTAATAAATTTGGATGTAATTGAAACCAATTTCTTACCATGATTGTTCTCAAATGTTGTTTTCCAAATTTGAGGCACCATTCTTCGTGGTTTTCTCCCAACCTCTTCCTTCATATTAAAGAGATTTATTTTTGTAGTTCAATACATATGGTTCCTAGGAAAGATATGCATGTACTCACCATGTACCTCCTTTCCTAAACTTCTTGACTATCTAGATATTGTTCTGGGACCACAAACTAGTTATGCATATTTACCCTTTGTTTGAAGACCTACAAGATATAGAATAATATCAATAGAATACCAAAATATTCAAAAAACTAGGTGAAGTAATAAATGATATATATGGTTATATTTCACTCTACATACCACAAAAATGTGTTAACCCCGGGGCATCGTGATTTTTCCAAGTATTCCATGGAATTGGAATTGTTTTTGACCTATTGGTTTGGAGATGTCATACATAGTGATGTTGGCCCATAACTTTAAAAGTTCATCAATAAGAGGCTCAAGATATACATATACATATCTAACTTGGAACTTACCTAGTTACTTCAAAATACAAATAATTTACTCCTTGTACATAAAAAAATATGTAACAAAAAAAAAATGAATTGGTATGTTGTGAACATTCCTAATAATAAATACCTTGAACAATTAATGTTAACCTTGTGTGCTCCCTCTTTATTGACATCCGAGGAAGGTTATTGTTTACATCAAAAGATGGCCAAACTAAGTAAATGGATATGATCTCTCCAAACGAATCGACGCCATCAGTTGCCATTGAAATCCTAACGCTACGAAGTTCTTCTTTAAAAATGGGCCATATTTCCTTGATGTCCCTAAATGCATAATCATCTCTAGGCATTCACATAAAACCATCTTCACTTATATTTTGTGCATGATAATTCATAAACTATTCTATGTTTTTGCACTTGAACGATTGTTTGAAACATGGAATTATGGGGATATTATGAAGAATCTTGTGGGACACCTTATTTCTTACCTAATCAGTACAATGTTTACTAATTCCACATTTAGGGTATTCAAACTTTGTTGCATGTTGTCCATAATATATAATATGATCATTAGGACATGCATTAATTATGTAATGCTCCATTCCTATATCTTTCATAATGGCATACAATTCTCAATATCTATAAGGTAAAGTATTTGACAATGGTAGGAGACTATCACCTAAAAATCTACAAGAAAAAAAAAACTTAATATACTAAATAGTGAATATTAAATCCTATATATTACAATCACAAAAAATAAACAAAAACTTTTATTTATATAAAGAATTATCTTGCATATCTTAGAATGTGTATGTACACACACAACTTATCTTGCATATTTATTGAATCATTGATGAATATTGTGTATTTATGTTAATTCATTTGCAAAACATTAAGCAGATGGGAAGGATCTATTTTAGAATACTGAAGAGAATATGAAAATGAAAATATAGAACTTTGTGGAACACTAGGCTAGTGGGAAGGATAAATTATAATATTAAAGAGTAGAGGAAGTTTTATATATGTGTGTGTAGATATGTGTGTGTATGTTTGTGTTTGTGTGTATATACACACACAACTTGAGTGCTTTAATGGTTAAGAATGTGTTTCATCCTAGGAGGTCATGGGTTCAAATCTAGAGGGAGGTGGGGTATGTACACCTCTGCAGACTTTAGCAGTCAAATCGTTACGCATAGAGGGTCCCTCATCCCACAAACACGGGGGTATCATACACCAATCTGGTGTCTAGCTCAGCTCGGATGTGGCCTTAAAATTAAGTGGTTATTATTATTATTATTATTATTATTATTATTATTATTATTATTATTATTATATGCAAAAGTATCATATTAATGTCCACTTAAACCAATTTAGCTTGTCAAACATGTGTTAAGTCTCTTTGATGATGGAGGAAAACCAACTTTGAAATCGCAAATGCTTTCCCCCACCACACACATGTATTCAACATAAATTATTTACATAGTGCATACATGGCACACTACACCAACCACTAAACTATTAACGAATTGAAAACACATGTATTCAACATAAATTATTTACATAGTGCATACATGGCACACTACACCAGCCACTAAACTATTAACGAATTGAAAAGAGTTGGTTATACATAGTGTTTTGACATTAATATGCAACCCACATTGTGAAGTTGTGTATACTAGAGTTCAACACCAATAAGGAAGAATCATAAAATGCAACATACCTAACCTATAAAAAAAAAAAACTGTTAACCTCTAAAAATAAAAATAAATAAAAAGATGTTGAGAAATTTATTGTTTGCTATGTAAAATTTATAAAAGGAATTTTTTTCGCAGCTCAATCTTAACAATGTTTTAAAAAAACACCTATAAAAATGTTCAAATTTTAATATTATCCATAAAAAAAATTAAACACTTAATATCATTAAAACTAATCTATATTTAAGTAGACTTTTTTAATTATTTTACAGTTGTGCTTTTTAATATTAAATAATTATTATTATTCCCATTTTATANTATATAAATGTTTTTTTTATTATTTTACAGTTGTGCTTTTTAATATTAAATAATTATTATTATCCCCATTTATATATATATAAATGAATATGGACATATTTAGAATAAATCTACAACTAAGAAAAATGTATATTAAAATTAAATACTCATTGAATAGTCGCCGTATTAAGTGCATCTCTTTCCGCATAAGTTTGCTTTGATTCGTGTACAACGACATACTTCAGGATTTTCATGTACAACCTGCGTCAAATTTATGTACATCTTTATTGATAGCCGTTTGCAAGAAGCATATAATAAAATGAGAAGTGTAAGGAGTAGTTGATTTGTATATTCTAAGAAATAATCTCATATAATAAAATGAGAAGTGTAAGGAGTAGTTGATTTGTATATTCTAAGAAATAATCTCAAGTGTAGGTAATCATTATATAGTTAGATAGATAAATATATTCTATTATATTGATTTTTAAACTTATTTTTTATATCAACTAATAAAGTTTATGATTTATGTTTTATTTAAAAAATGGTAAGAAACTATAACGTTAGTAATACAATGGTAAGGTTTAAATTATCAATTTGTTTATTTAAATAGTATAGTATTTTTCTCTCTAAGTTAATGGCTAGTTGTCCTATGGACTTTTCTTCGATCATTTGTTTCTCTAAGTTAATGGCTAGTTGTCCTATGGACTTTTCTTCAATCATTTGTTTCTTGTTTGCATCATGTTTTTGGTCAACTCGTTGTATTTTTAATTCGATCTTAGTTAGATCTAAGTGTTTAGGAAACGTTCATTTCTAGTGTATAGTGTTTAAGATGTGAATTTGACATGTCCCTAATTTGTGAGTATGTTGCAAAGTGTAGAAGAAGCGTTCTATGTTTTCTTCCTCATTTTTAGTTCATATTAGTTGATTTTAATCGAAATTTCATCAATGTCTATCACTATCATTTTATATTTATGTAGATTCAATTTTCTCAATACTTTTGATTATGTTGGGTATGGTCATTCTTATTTAGAATTATCTTGTAAGGGGTATTATTTTTTAATCTTAGACAACTTGTATTAAGTGTTTTTGTACTCACTCTATCTAGTTCCATTTGCTTCTAGATATACTTAGGGCCCATATTTCACATCCATAAAGATGCATTAGGGTTATGAGTGTTTATAAGAGGGAGCATAGTTTTTACCACTCCCAAAAATGTATTGTTTTGTAGCTATTTTCCAGCAAAAAGAACCCTTTCCACCCTCCCTGGGTGTTTTCCTTGTGCATGTTCCCCACCTTAACTTCTCATTAAAATTTAGTGCCAACTATTTATAGTTTTGGGTTATCTTTTTGCTGACCTTCCAAATTGATTTGTGGATGTTTTGATGTTTTGTTCTTTTTTTAGCTTGAAGACTATTTACTATATTAGTTTTGCTCATGTTCATGTTGATCCCAATCTCCATGCAAAAGGACTCTAAGAACTCTAGGTGACCATGCTATAGATTGTCTCTAAAAACCTTGGCTAAAGATGTGGGCAAAGACATTACATGTTATCCTTCAAGGTTATTTCAAGAGTGATTACACCATGTTTGGGGGTGCTTCATGAGATTTGGGGTACATGGCGTATGGTTATCCCTTTTATTATGCTCATGGTCCAGTTTGATTAAATTATTCATTTCCTCTTTGATGGGTTTGATATCCAATATGTTTTCTAGATTATCGAGGGTCAAATTGTTGGTCAATTTTTCTTTTAGCTTTTTAATCCTATCTCTCAAGTTGTGATTTTCTTCAACCTCTCCTTCTTGGGTTGATTATTTTTGTTTTTCCATTTCTTGAATCATATCCTCCATTGTCTGCAATTGACTCTTGAACTCTAACAATCTATCCTCTATCTGAGTTTGAACCGTATCTTTGAAGAGTCTGATTTTTTTATCAAGCATTGCATCTAGCTCTATTTGGAGTTTTACATCTCTTTGTTCACTCCTTTTTTCTAATGATTCTAACTATATTTCGAGTTTGACATCTCTTTCTTCTCACATTTTTTCTAATGATTCCATATATCCTTAAAGGCTCTCTAGGGTGACTTTGAGGGGCCTCCCCCTGACAAGATGAGTTTTTGGAATAGGAGGTGGAGTGCTCATATTGAAAAGAAGAGAAAATAAGTAACAATTGTTATTTTGGATTGAATATAAAAATGGAAAAGATTTTTTTTAATTGATAATAATTATTATCTCTAAAATCAACTTTTACTTATTAAACTTAAAAATAATTAAATAATTTTATTATATTTAAATCTTTTTAATTTTCACCAGTTACTAAAATATAAATATATTTTAAATTAAACTTGAATCAAAGTAACAAGTGACTCACTTGATTTACGAACACGCGCCTAGGTGTTCAATGGGTTGAAGAAGCCCTAACTGACAAGTTGAAGAAGCCATAACTGATTTACGAACACACGCCCAAGTGCTCAATTGGTGGAAGAAGTCAGAACTAAAAATTATTCAAAACTGCAGAGATTATTCCTGGCACAAAGAGTTCAAAACCGCAGAGAATATTCTTGTTAGAGAGAGTTCAAAACCACAAATATTATTCTTGTCAGTGAGAGTTCAAAACCGCAAAGATTATTCTTTTCCAATTTTATATATATATCCGCCCCGAGGGTTAGTTAAATCAGTTGAACCATTTGCCCAAAGCATGTTGCAAATAGGGAGGCCATAAGTCACAAGTTCAAATCTGATGGAGTCCCTTGAGGTTACTAACAGTTATTGTGGACGACAATTGAGTTGACCTCCATCCATATATAAGTTTTCCTTGGAATATATATATATATATATATATATATTCTTGTGTTTTTTAATATTATTTATCCTTTTCACCCACCTAGTGTTTTGCATAGCTTTATATTTTCATTTTCATATCCTTTTCAATATTCTAAGGTTGATCCTTCCCATTTGCCTCATGTTAAAATAAATATACAATATTCATCAATTCTTCAATATATGTATTTGTCATCAAATTTATGTTAAATGCTTGAAAATATCGAACATAAATTTGATGGTGAATACCATATATTGAAGATGAATACTGTATATTTATTTTAACTCTACGAAACATTAGGCAGATGGGAAGGATCTACTTTAGAATATTGGAGAGGATATGAAAATGAAAATATAAATCTTTGTGAAACACTAGGCTCGTGGGAAGGATAAATTATAATATTAGAGAGTAAAGAAAGTTATACACATACACACACACACATAACTTGAGTGGGCCTAATGGTTAAAAATATGTGTTTCCTCCTAGGAGGTCATGGGCTCAAATCTAAATGGGGGTAGGTATGTACACCTTCGTAAAATTAGTTGTCAAATTATTATGTAGAGGGGGTCCCTTGTCCCACAAACAAGGGGATTGCATACACCAATTTGGTGTCTAGCTTGGTTGTGACCTTAAAATTAGGTGGTTATTATTATTATTATATGCTAAAGTACCCTATGAATGTTCAATTAAACAAATTTGGCTTGTCAAACATGTGTTAAGTCTATTTGATGATGGAGGGAAACCAACTATGAGATCTCAAACACTTTCCCTTACCACACACATGCAAGGGCTCTACAATTTTCCGAGTTTGAACATGGATTGTTTACATGATACATACATGACACACTACACCAGTAACAAATTAAAGAAGAATCGATTATACATAGTGTTTAGACATTAGTATGCAACTCATATTGTCAAGTTATATATAACAAAGAGAATCAGAAAATGCAACATACCTTTTTCCAATAGAAAATTTGCTCAAAATTATATTAGAGTATAATTGTTTTTACATCGTCAGGGATCATTTTAACTATGGATCATTATGTTCAGCCTTATACAAAAAGCATCCACAACTAGTCATAATATGCTTTCCTCAAAAAGCCAAAAGGAAAAAAACAGTGCGAGAAGTTAACACTACAGAATTACAAGACATATAATGTACACTACCAACAAAAAATATAAGTCGAATGCACATCATCCAGATGATAATTCAAAGATGTTTAAATGGGTATGTGGTCCTCCAGCCCCATCTACCCATTGGTAAAAGGATAATCTACCTTCCGGTTCCAAGAGAGATTTTTTAGATAAAAAGTATGCCTCCTTATTGAAATCCCTGTAAATATGATGAAAGTTAATACCTTGAAATAAGTTTTCCAACTCCCTGGTATTTTGCTTCCATTCTTAAATGTCAATCACTTGGAGATTACTCTTTTGTTTTAACCAATCTATAATTACCTTGGAGTCCCCCAGAATCTGAATTTTTTGGATAGACCACAAATTGGATAGAGTAAGTGTAGCCCAGACGCCCAGAAGCTACACCTTTGTGCTGGTACCTTCTCCACAGTTGATATACCATTTATAAACAGTCAACCCTGGTAAGTTGATGATGCCCCCAACTTCGCAACACTTACCACCTAAAATATTTGCGCCATCAAAACAAGCAATAGAATATCCTTCTTCCTGTGTGATTGTGCACACCCTAATGGAGGCAGTTTTAAGGGAGTGTGGAAGCCAAGAGTGAGATCCAAGAACTTTGTATACCACTGTTGAAACTGGAGGAGACCTTTCCTCGAAAATAGCTTTGTTTCTCTCAAGCCAAATGTGCCAACAAGCTTTGTTTCTCTCAAGCCAAATGTGCCAACAAGTGAGAGCAAAGATATCGCTTCCAACAAGAAAATTGCCCTTATATATATATATATATATATATATATATATATATATATATATATATATATATATGAGTTCACAATACGTGACATACATAACTTTCAGTCTCATATCACATAGGATTCTCAAGAGTCATATGGGTCTGTTTTGAATACCTAAGTTTGTATCATTTCCATGTCTTTCTCTCTTTCATGGCCGTATTAAAGTTTTCCCTTCAACCTGTAAAGTCAGCCTTTTGTTCCACCCCTTTGTTTAAAACCTAGTTTTCTCTGATGTTCAATTAAAAATTCTCGGCTCGAAGCCTTTCTATTTTCCCCAAAGATGAACACCCATCTCCTTTTGTTTCAATCACTCATCCTGTTGTTTTCCCAAGCCCCTATCCAACATCCAAGTCTTTGTTTACAGGTTCAATGCGAAGCCTCAAAGCCAACACTTAGAGCCGATCCGCTCTGGACCCTAATCAAGCAAAAGGAAGTTCAACTTTCAACAAGGGGAATCTATGGAGTTCGATAGCTTACCACATGCTTCATAATATTAAATTATGCTGGCATAAGGCCGTGGCAAAAAAGGCCCAAAAGAGCACAACTAGTGATCCTTTAAAGGGGACAGGTGGCTACCAATCCGAGGCTTCGAGGAAACGAGCTTTGAGAGATTTGAAATGAGAAGTTCTTAGAAATCCCGGAAGGGTCGAAGCCCAAAGTCCCAAGAGCCAAAGTCGCCGAAGCCCAAGTTCAAGAGTCAAGTCGTCAGCCCAAAGTCCTATCGGGGTCGCCGCTAATCCCAATTTTTCAAGTGGTCAAGTCTCGGCGGCCCAAAATGGATCAGATTCGCTGATCGCGAGCCACATGTCATAAGATCTCGCTACTTCGAGAGTTTTACCGGAGTTTTAAAATGAGAAAAATGTTGAACTCTCGAAGAACCAAAGTGACGAAGTCCCGAAGACCCGAAGCTGAAGACCATAAAGTGTTGAAGCATCGGATGCACACTATCGTGCATGACGCTGCGGGAATTATTTCCAAGTTCATTCTGTCATGTTCATGTCACCTCCTTATCATGACACATAAGAAGACATGACATCATATGACGTTATCTGGACCACCCATCAGTGGGACATGTGGTATAAATCCATGAGCTCTAGCTTGATGGCCCGAAGTAATCCTCGACTGTTCAATTCATGAGGACATACGCTGGCCGCGATATCACAAATTTTAGGTAAAATCTTTCGAAGCCCAGTTTGATTTGATTTTCCCGGCCCTGAGACACCTAAGGATTCTTAAGACCGTCGATCTCTAGAGGGCCACGCATCATCACATCCATGGCTCCAGGTAAAAGCACTCGGAAGCCCAGGTTTGACAGTTGATTTTCCTGGAGTCCAAAGACCCAAAAATCATATCAATCGTTGATCTCACGGAGCCATGCATCCTCATATCCCTAGCTCCGGAGAATTTTTCGAGCAAATAAAGTTTGATCTATTGAAAGCGTCTCAAGCCCTGGATTGGCGGCGCATCTCACCGCGATTTGAAGGGGAAGATCCAATCCATCAATCTAAAAGGCACCAAAGCTGGGTCGTTGATCAAGAAGCCTCATCTCGCATCACAAGATCAATAGTCAAGCTCCATTGCGAGGTCGTAAGGTGTGCATGTTTTAAAATTTCAAGGGTGGACCGCAATTGAAGCCATGGTATGGCGAATACGTGGTGAAATATGGTGGATTACACGCGAAAATCGGTCTAAAACCCAAACGACCTTTGAGCGGCCCCGCAATTACATGTTTATATGTAATCCTATCCGAGCGCGACGTACAATTCCCTAATCATTAACCGTTGAGTAGAGTCCTCGTAATGTTTTGATGTCATAATTGTTCTATGGTTATGTATCAACGGATACTTTTCATGTTAATAGAAGTCAGTTTCCTTTTATCATTTTGTTTCCTCTTATGTTGAAATTATTGTGCATGGAGGATCCAAATGAGGGACATACGCTGTTGTAATGTAGGTTTGATTACGGCGGTATCGCGGACTCAGTTTTAACTACACCTCCTCATATATTTCTCCTCTTTACACCGAATGGCTCGGAGTTGGAGGATCTAGTCGAGTTGTTTTTGCTGCATTGTGATGTAGGTTTGATCATCGTGGTTGTTATGACTATGTTGTTTGGACATATTTCAATGAGCTTGAAGGTTGAGCTCAAGAGTGATCTTGAGTCCGAGTTTTTTCTTCTCCAAGATGCTTGAAAGCCCGATGCTCATAGTAGTCTTATTCACCTTTCTCACTTCAAGTCTTCCTTCTGCTCACCTCTAAACTCAATTCACTGACCGAAGTTAATGTGGCCCTCACTCATGTTCTCATTCAGCCAGGTTGAACATCATTCATATTGACTTTTCCATTTGACCGCCACTCATAAAACCAACATCCACCAAAACGCTGATGGGTACTGGGCTATTCCTCCCACAATCTGAGGGTGACTCGCTAAGCACATTCATGGCGCCGTTGTCGGGAAATGAATTGAAGACATTTCCCAGGTAAGAACGACAAAGAAATTATAATTATGAAGGTGCATTAGAAATCGCATCATTGAAGATTGCAACTTGCACCCCATTAACCCAATCGCTTCATTTGTGGCTTTACAAAAGAAGATACACAAGGTCTACCTAATGCCTTCCTCTAGAAACATCCTCAAGTTGATCTAGAGAAGATTATCAAGAAAGGAGAGATTGAAGGGTTTAGTTGTTGTCCTGCATTGAAAATCTCTCCCTGAGAACGACAATGACCAGATCTAGTCGCTGATGGTGAACAAACACCGCATATCTCTCGTGACCGCATCATCTCACTTGGGCCGGCTCCATGTTTAAAGGATCTAGTGGTGACTCCACACTTTTAAGAAGTCATATTTTCAGATGGCATCCATTTTGGCTTAGAGGTTTGTTCCTTTCAATTTCTCTGTTGTTCTCGGTTTTCCAAATGTTGTTCCTACTCATCGATGAATGGGTTGATTTTTTTGCCCATATTTAGAGAGCATAAAGACGACAACTCGCCAATAACTCCGTGAGTTTCATGAACTCATGTATCAGTTGGAAATACATCAAGAGGGATGTATTATTGAAGATGTTCATGTTCTCGTTAGCATGGGATGCATGTAAATGGTATCATTCTTTGCCCTCTACTAGCATCTCCTCCTCGAGCAGCTTCATGTGTGCCTTTCAATGCTCACTCACAAGGTATTATTCCTCCGAAGTTAATCATTGGCAATCAGCTAGAGGAGTATGAGATGGTGTTCTGCATATAGTCCATTTTGCAAAAGTCAGTGAGAATGAGGGGTATACTCTGAGGAGTTTATAAAACTCAAAATCCTCTCTCTACAAGGATAGAGAACTGAGGAAGATTTTGCTCACGCCTTGGCGAAGAAGATGCGAGGGATATTATGTTCCTTGAAACCTGATGTTCTTTAGAAGCCCTACCTATGATGAAGAAGTGATTAACATCAACAAGAACAAACAACATTTGATGGATATCCCAAAGAAGATGACGAAGAGCGTAGCTTCCATGGTTCCTTTTATGATTATTATGAATTTGATCCTTGTGAGATCCATGAAGGATAAAAGGAGAGCCAGCAAGTACCATTTCCTTTGTCCAAAACCCCGTAAATGAGAAAATATCAATTGAGCAAACACCAAGACGGGCCCTCTACCCACCTGCATTAACTCTTAGAACATCAACGATGGGTGAGCAAAGAATGAAGTACAAGAGGTAATTTCTTACCAGCTTCTGAGCTTTCCCAATTATAAATTTTGTGACCCTGTGGGGATGTATATGGAGTTGATTTTTCAAAAAGCATCGAGCCCTCGCGAAATTATTCATCTTATCATCATTTAGGGATATTGCTAGTGTTCCAAGACATGTTCTCGTTCCAATTTCATATTTGCCTAACCTTTTGTGAATCATTTGCATATGCAAAGAACCATATTACCGCATGTACCGATGGGTATGGTGGAATTTTTCTTCACCTAGCACTTTGTAAAACTAGCTAGCCTAGGATCGCACATAACAAACCCTTCGAGCCCATGTGTTTGTTTTCGCTTTTGTAGAGAGCGCACATATCTCCCTGCTTTCTTCAACAAAAGTTTTGAGCTAGACTCCATAACACAACAACTAACCTACAAGACCAGAACTACGATTCTTCGGGTACTTCAGGAGCATGCTATAACTCGCGGAGCCAAATTTATCACATAGGGCTCCCTCAAGATTCATATGGTCAAGTTGTGAATACCTAAGCTTCCAGATCCTTTCCCCTCGCCTTCTCAAGGGTCATAAGTCTTAAAGTTTTACCTTCACCATAAAGCTCTGCTTTTTTGTTCACCCCTTTTGTTTAAAAGACCCGGTTTTCCTTGATGTCTTACCTAAAAAAGTCTCAACCCGAAGCCTTTCTATTTTCCTCTAAAGATGAACACCCATCTCCTTTCATTTCAATCACTAGTCCTATTATTTTCCCAAGTCTCTATCCATTCATCCAAGTCTTTATTTACACATGCCACAGCCGCAGACTCAAGGCACAACACTCAGAGCGGTCCGTTCTGGACCCGAATAAACCAAAACGATAGGTTCATCTTTCAATGATGGGAATTCCATGTGGAGTTCATATTAGCATCTCACGGGCATTCGGAATCTTAAAGTTGCGTGAAGTATGGGCCAAAGAAAAAGGCCCCAAAGTGAATACGAACCGTTGATCTTAAAGGGACATGTGGCATCCGATCCAAGTGTTCGTGGAAATGAGCTTTGGGAGATTTGAAATGAGAAATGCTTTCAGAAAACCAAGTCCGGTCCCAAAGAGTCAGGTTATCGGCCCTAAGTCCTGAAGAGCTGAAGCGTCGAATTTGCCAAAGTTGTCAAAGTGGCCGAGGGCCAAAAATGGATCTAAGTCATTGATCGCTAGCATTACGGTCATAATATCTATCAATTCCAGGATTTTTACATTGGAGTTTTAAAACGAAAAGGCCGGGTTCAAGACCCAAAGTGTCAAGTCCCGGGACCACAATCAAGACCAAGTGTCAAGCACGGGACGCACTCATCGTGCATGACGTGGCACCTTCCAAGTCATTCGGGCCAGGCTATGTCACCCCTCCTTATCATGACATCGCCAGACGCGATCATGACATCATCCGACCACCCATCACTTAACATGTGGCATAACCGAACTTCAAGCAAAGCGTCCGAAGTAATCCTTGATCATTTGATTCATGAGGACACGCGTCAGCATATCACAACCACGGGTAAAATATTTTGGTAGCCCAGTTTGAGATTTGATTTTTCTAAGTCTCTATATCAATAAAGGATTTCATCCAAGGATGTCTAGAGGGTCACACATCATCAAATCCATGGCTGGTCTCTGCAAAAGAACTTGGAAGCCTAGGTTTGAGATTTGATTCTCCTAACTGCGATCTGTGTGTCTTAGCTATTGATCTCGAGCCAAGGCACATCGATCCCTTAGTTCGAGAATTTGCTTG
Source organism: Picea sitchensis (assembly GCA_010110895.2). Taxonomy (NCBI): domain Eukaryota; kingdom Viridiplantae; phylum Streptophyta; class Pinopsida; order Pinales; family Pinaceae; genus Picea; species Picea sitchensis. The sequence continues at coordinate 26,172 of SNQJ01S0028110.1, read as the reverse complement.
AGCAACAAAGTTTGACTATTGAAAGGTTCGGTCTCTGATCAAGAAGATCTCGGTCGTTGATTTGAAAAGGAAAGATCCAATACATCAATCTAAAAGGTACCGAGCCGGTCATTGATCATGAAGCCTCATCTTAGATCACAAGATCAATGGTTGTGCTCCATTGTAGGGTTGGAAGGTCCGCACGTTTTAAAATTTCACAAGGTGGGTCATGCAATTGAAACCATGGTATGGTAAATGTGTTAATGGAGAAATATGGTGGGATTAAGTGGACTCAAAAGAAGTATATGAACCCAAAACCACCTCCTCGAAGACCCTATAATACATTTTATATGGCATCCTATCCGAGCATCATGATGGCTACTCCTCAGCATTAACTCGCTCAATCAGATGTCCCCACTTTGGAACATCATCATAGGGTAGAGATTTACATTTGACCAAAGCAGCCGATGGGTGCTAGAGTGAGTACAGGGTATTTGAGGCATTGAGGGGTCCAATTTGCATTGATGATCATATTCCATCATTATGAGCCATTTCACAAAGTTGGCTTTGGTTTTGCTGTGATTCCTCGACAATTTCCATGATTTTGACTATTTTGAGCTATAAGTCAATGGAATTTAATAAGAGGTCATTTTGGCAAATTATTTGAGTGGAGCCTCCTCGTAATAGCTCATTGGGACCTGAGGAGCAACACTACGTGATGGGATGGCTAGAAGTGACTTTCAAGCACAGGAAGCCACAAGGAGAGATAAGGAGCTTTTCAAAGGTAAAAAGGTTAATTAATAATTAAAGTGATTTAATTAATTAATTAAATATTAATAAAATGAAAGTCACTTGGAGGACAAGGTGAGCCAAAAGTATAAAGGAAAAGGCAAGGGCCTTCATTCATTCATGTATGTTTATCTTTGATTTCTTACCTTCTAGCCAGTGAGCCCAACATTGGGGTTTTGAGGGTTTTGACTTAACAAACCCCAGAGGATCTATCTATGGTGAACATTCCACTCCAGCTTGTCCCAAGCTTCTGGTCTCCGAAATGAACATGCCCCAACACCATTCTAGTTCCAACCCACCACAGTGAGGATTCCATCACTGCTTGTGCAGAGAGAGAGGGCTTACACCCGGGCCAAGGTTTCAAGGGGTGCACCATTCACGAGGAGGGATTCAGATTAGCTAAGGAGGACTCGGGAATTCCAAGCAAGGGCTCTGCGTGCCCTACATCATTATTGGTGGTTTTTCTGAGTCTTTTAGTGGAGGATTGATTTGTATCGAGAGTGGACGCTTTCCCAAGAGGAGGGTGCACCACATTTTGGAGGGTGGCTGTAGGATCTAAGGATCTTTCCAGATTTGAGGATTTGAGAACTTGGGTTCACGCAAACATCCCCGACCTATTATTGGAGAGTTTCTGAGCATTTGGAGGCCTCCTCTGCCAGGCTTCCAATTATCTAGGTTTTCATTCATCTAGTGGGGCACCCTATTTAGTGGGAAATTCATATCTACGCAGATTGAGAGGGATATTGGAGATTCCCACACTGGTTGTTCTTACCATCACCCCATCTATCAGCTTGGCATATTTATTAGGGTGATTGGACACTTTTATGCCAGGGCCAAGTTATTGAGGGTTTCAAATTTCTATTGGAGCGTGGCATTCATTCTCTTCAACCTGAGAGTTTGGCATTCAGATCTTCTTGTATTGATCTTCATTTCATTCATCCTTTGAGGCATCTTTGTAATAGGAGCATTTTGCAGCGCCTTCATTCATTGTCTATTATCCGTTGGAGACCTGTGACGACATCTTCATTAAAGTGCTTCTATTTTATGAATAAAAGAAGAATTCGAGATGTTTTGGCTTATCTACCTATTGCATATGGTTGAGGTGAAGGTTCCATGGTTATCTATTTCGTTATTTGTCGATACACACACACATATAAACACATCTAAAAGGTAGATCAGCAAAGTGTTTGACGAAATACCTCACTTAGAAAAAGTTTTAAAAAGACACCAAAACAGTGATGATCCTTGCATAATGGCTTGGGATCATTACACAATCTCTGAGGAAAGGCAGTTAATGAAAATTGAGTTGGTGGTTGAAAACTCGGATCACTCCATAAATGGAAGGCATGGAAGGCCCGGCCATGGGGACTGAACCGTCATCCCATGGTACCCCTGTGGGCATATTTTCCTGCAAAACCCATGTCGATCTGAGCTCGTGTCTGACAGAGGGGTGCACGTTCAGTCTAACAGAAGAACTCGTCGATGCAAAACTTTGATTGTAGTGACCAGGTCACACTCTTGGTGGTGGTTAATTGTTCTGAGTATAAATAGATATTTTTAATATTTTGTTAGAGGGTCAACTAGTTGAGCAGAGCTCCCTATTTTGTAATGTTTTGATGCCAGAACTGTTCTCTGGTTATGTATCAAATTTGAGACTTTCATGTTAATAGAAATCAGCTTCTTTTCACCTCTCTGTAAAAAATGTGCTAAAACACTCGGGCATGGAGGATCCAGTTGAGGGTTGTTATGTTGTTGTAATGTAGGCTTGATTACAGTGGTATCGTGACCAGTTTTAGTCAGATCCCTTGTTATCTTTCTCCCTCTTACACTGAATGGCTCGGGCATGGAGGATCCAGTCGAGTTGTTGTAGCTGCATTGTGATGTAGGTTTGAACATTGTGCTATTGTGAATGTGTTGTTTGGACATAATTCAATGTCTGAAGCTTGAGCTCAAGAGTGATCTTGAATCTAAGTTTTTCTTCTCCAAGCTACTTGAAAGAATGATGCTCATAGCAGTCTTGTTCACCTTTCTCACTAAGTCTTCCCTCTTCTCACACTTAAACTCAATTCAATGACTGAAGTTAATGTGGCCCTCACTTCCCTATGCATTTCTTGTCTAGTTTCGTGTTGACCATCATTCATATATTGAGTTTTTTCCACTGACCTCCACTCATATAGAACCAACATCCACCAAAAACTCTGATGGGTACTAGGCTTATCCTCCCACAATCTGAGGGTGACTCTCAGTGCTAACAATGGGTATAAGAAGTCCCCCGACAAGAGAAAAATACAAAAACATTAAAACCATCCACATATACCGCTATCACCAAAGGATAGTCAATACTTAAATAAAAAACCATAGTAAAAAAAGACTGATAGAAATGGAAGGCCCCTCATTGCCCTCTACCCAGCTGTTGAAATCAACCTTTTCTTCAGGCTTAGTGAGGGCCAATTTCGAGAGAGTATATGCCTCCATGTTTAGTTCCATGTACACATGAGTGAAATGTATTTATTTAAACGCAGATTTCATCACATTTATGCCATCCATCCATCCCATCAAGGAAGAAACCTACAGTTTGCCTCTATCCTTTATCCATTCGATGATGATCTTTGAATCTCCAATGACCTCGATTACCTCAAGATTGAGTTGTTACGCAAGATAAAGAGACTCCCAAGCACCTAATAGTTATGCTCTCGTATTAGTCCCCTGGCGGAAATTTAAAGTCCACTTGATGACATAATGATCATTGATCTTAATTATACCTCCTGCCCCACACCTGAGTGAGTTGGAAAGTGCAGCCCCATCGAACCAACAAACTTTTGAGGTTACAAGACGAGGTGGTTGAATAGAACGCACTTTAACATTTTTTGTCACCACCACCAGTGGCATCAATGATTTAACCTTTGCAGCCACCGAGTAAACCAATGCTTTGTGTCTTTCAAATGTAACATGGTTCCTCTCCAACCATAAGAACCAGCAAACAATAGAAAAAAGAGTTAAGAAGGTAGCTTCCTTCTTAGTCCAACTCTCATAGCAGGAATTGAGACAGTCTCCTTCCCAAACAGTCTAGAAATTAAGAGTTAAGTATAATTGGTTCCAAGCCTCTCAACTAAAGCGACAAGAAAAAAAGAGATGGTACACTGACTCAGCTTCATTAAGACATAAAACACAGATATTAGGGCCCTAACATCCCTTCCTTTGAAGGTTATCCCAAGTGAGAATCCTATTCTCCAGAGATAACCATAAGAATAGATTTATCTTTGGAATAAGATCCCATTTCCAAATATGTTCGTGCCAACCTCCAACGGGGTTAGGCCAAAAAGTTTTTGCAAGTGCAAGATAAATGTTTTTTGCATAAATCCTTCCCATGGAATCACCACCCACCCATATTAGCTCATCACTTTTATTTTGTAACTAAATCCCAGCATAACACAGAGCTTTCTGATATGCCTCCCACTCCTCTGCATTGTTCCCAACCAAGCCAAGGTCTTCGCCTAATTTCCAATAAGAAGAAGTAATACCTGCCCTTTCGAGTCCTCTAGCTTGAAAGAGATATAACACAGAGTTTCTTCTTAGTTCATCCCACAGTTGACTGGATAAGAACGAGGAATGCCCCAAACCCATAAAGAAATCTAAGCCAACTTGAACACAATGACCAGAACCAGGTCTCCACCCAAGCCAATGAGTTGACAAATGTAAAGATTTAAGTATACTTTTCCAAGTCTGAGAAGTCGACGAATTAGAAGGAGAAGCCACCCGAAACCAAGTAATCATGGAACAATGTGGTATATACTTGTCCTTGATAATTTTACTCCGAACCCCATTGATGCAGGAGCATCTCTCCATGCAGCCAGCCAGCCACGTCAGCGCGCACGCATTCAAAGGATGAAGGGAGGCGCAGCCTCATTCATATTTGTATTGAATGTAATTAAATGGTTTAGGCTGTTGAGCCAGGAAGCCGTGCTTTTATGCAGGCATTAGATAGGATCATCCTTTAATGTAGATTGGCTGAGATCTTGGTCCGATTCTGGACTAGACAGCCCCATTCATTGTAATTAAAAAGGGTAGGTGTACCTGGAGGGAAGCGCTCAATGAGCCCCTCAGGTAAAAGAGATTTTCAGATCTCATTTTGAGTAAGACAAGGTAGAGTAGAGAGGAGCCGAGAGAGCTCAGGAACACCTTGTAAAATATACAGGCATTTGCCATTACTAATACAGAGCAGTTTTTCCTGCATTATTCTGTCATTATATGCATGTTTGTGTGGGTTCCATATATATATTGTATGTTTGTGTTGTTATCATGCTATTGCAGAGAGTTGCGTTTGATTTCAGGTTTGAGGGTCTTTGAGGTTTCATGCCATGAGGGCGTGACAGAGTGTTGTAGACTCTGAATACCAGTGCACAGGGGATGCACTTCTGAACTCGTGAGGATTCAGACAGAGACGTGTTGAGGCACAGACTGAAGTCATCAACTCAGGAGAAGAACCCCATTGTGAGTTCAGAAAGACCAGAATCGCTGAGGTTTCTGAGAAGCTCTGCCAGAAGGGAATCGAGCGAGTGCATAGGTTACACGGAAGAAACCCAGGACTGTTAAGCATTCTGAGGAAAGAGACTCCTCCAGGAGGGCGTTGAGTAAGTGTGCAGGCAGGCACAGGAGGAAATAACTCTTGGAGTTCTGAAGCAGAAAGAAGAGTCCACTGAGGGACCCGTATTAGGTAGTTGAATACCCAGAAAGACTCAGCAAGGAGGTTTCTTGAGTAGGAAGCCAGGAAGGCGTCGGTATTCTCCATCTGAGGGAGAAGAAGGACCAAATCCCCCAAGGGGTCTAAGTGTTTGTGGAAGCTCAGGACAGATAGCGCTTTGCGCGCGAAGACTCTGCAGGAGTGCAGGAGTCAAAGAATCCCATGAGGATTCAAAGGGCAGAAGCTCAAGAAGGATAGTGTTTCATACGCACAGGCGAGACTCAAGTCGAGGAGTTCGCAGGGCAGAAAGGAAGCAAAGGTCGAAGCCTTGGGAGCATAGAATTCCTCCAAGTCTGGGAAGAAAGCTTAGATGCTCAGGAGGGAGCAACAGGAACCGCTGGATCAGGCGGAGAAAGAAAATCTGGACCGTTGAACAGTTACGTCCAGGAGGAGCTCAGAAGGAGCCTATAGAAAGAGGGGACTGACAGCCGTCGGATCTCGTGAAGAAATATCGTCATCCATTGGATCGGGAGAAGTAGCGCACGGTTTAGCCTCAGGAGGAGGAGCGCACAGAAGAGCAGATCTGAGCCGTCAGATCAGAAGGGGAAATCCCATCAGCCGTTGGATTGGCGGAAGCTGCACGAGGGATAGCAGTCGGGATTTTGGCCATCGGGAAATCAGATTTCTCGAGGTCATGAGAACTGGGGTCTCGAAATTCTCGAAATCCTGAGAGAAAATCTAAGTCGTCCGGTTGGAGAGGGACACGTGTCACGAGATCATCCATTCCAGAGATCCAGGGCACCAGGCATCGGGACCACTCAAGCCTCAAAACAGCGATAAGATCTGGACCGTCCATAAGAGGGACAGGTGTCAAAAGATCAAGCGTCGTCGGCATTTTGTTCATCGGGAAATCGGGGATTTTGGTGACGAGTGTTTTGTGAATTTCTGAATCGCGATCCGCGAAACCCCGATGAGTGGGGTACAGCTGTCAGCACAGTAGCGGAGGAGGACATAGGCCTAGCGGAGGCCAGCTGTCAACAATCTGGAGCGCATCGCGAATCGGGAAATCGTGAGTTCCGGGGACATGCGTATTGTGTCATCGCAAACGCCGAAACTCCAATGGAGAGTTGATTGCGGTCACAGAGCGCGGTCACATTGACCAAGGCCTATAGTTGAGAGGGCTAGTGCGTGAAAAGGAGCCATCGGAGATCGGGGATTCACGAGGACAGGGATTTTTCACAGCGAGAACGCCGAAACCCCGAACCCCGATACAGAGTCGGGGATGACCACGGTCAAGTGTTGAAGGCCATGGGGAAGGAACTGAAGAACCTGTGGATCAGATATTTTGTATAGTGATTCCCGAGGGAATCTAAGGAGCCGCTTCGGCTCGAAGAGAGAGGAACAAAACGATCCTGTGAGCAGGAGGTGCGTGCAGGAACCCTGCGGGGGTAGGGTAGGACTCCGCCTGCATCAAGTGGTATCAGATTTGGAAATTCTTGCTTGTATATTTCAGGAAGGAAAAGGTAGAGCAGAAGAAAGCACCCTGATACACATTAAGTGGTATCAGAGGGGGAATCTGTTTGTATTTTTGCAGACAGAGGAGCGGAAGAAGACAGAGTTATTGAAGACTCTGTAGGCGATTGTTTGCAGGTAGGCAACATTCGAGAAGACAGTCATGGAGACTGTAAGGATGATACTGGTGGAACTCTTAGTGCGGAGTGACAGCAGTAGATTTTCCAGGAAGGCAAACAGAGACAGCGCCATGGATACTAAAGACCATAGGCACGCTGGGAGGAAGAGCCAAGCAGAGAAGCTTGATGAATTAAGGGCAGATATAAAAAAGCTTGCATTGAATATGCAACAGAAAACCAAGCCGAAATGGGTGTATGAATGGCCCATGGAAAAATCCGAAGGCAAGTTGGCCAGTCAAGGAATTGATGGTCAGAAGACAGCGAAAGTTGTTAACAGGGCGGTTGAGGTATGTGAACCGGAGACTGGAAGAAGTCTTGATGATGATGATGATGATGATTGGGATGAATTGGGATCAGCTGATGATCTCAAGTACTGTCGGTTGGGAAGAAAAGAAGAAATTCCAGATGGCCAAGAGGACAATGAGTTGAGATCAGATGAGGATCTCACGGACTGTCGTGAGGACAGCCAGGGAATTTCAAATTGTCAATTGGGCAATGATGAGAGACCGCGGAGGGATCTCATAGACTGCCAAGAGGGTAGTGGAATGTTTCCATATTGCCAGATGGGCAAGGGAACAGAAATGAGATCGGTTGAGGATCTCAAAGACTGTCGTGAGGACAGCCAGGAAACTTTGCATTGCCAGCTGGGCAATGAAAGGAGATCAGATGAAGATCTCAAAGACTGCCAGGAGGGCAGTGAAAGCATCGAAGAATTCTAGGAGGGCAGCGGAAGCGTGTTAAATTGCCAGGTGGGAAAAGATGAAAAATTGAGACTGTCTGAAAGTCTCATGGACTCAATGGAGAGTTCAATTCAACAGGGGTTGCTAATGAAGATGGGATCGATTGATCTCATAATCTGCCAGGGAAGCAGCGGAAGCATCCCATATTGCCAGATAAGACCATTTGTGGGTCTCAACAACTCATAAATGAGTTGGAATCAGCCAGGGGAGATGGCAAAGCAAGAGAGCTCAAAGGTAAATGTGGATCAGCAGGTGCAGCTGACAGAGGTGAAAGAACATCAGGATGATATCTTGATGATTGGGGGAATACAATTATTCCTACCATCTGCCCAGGAGGAGGCAGAAAATTATTTTGTAAATGCAGCAACAGCAGGGGAACAGTCATAGTTGATGATGACTGTCAAAGAAGAAGAAGAGTTGGAGAAGGCATTTGAGACTGCCCAAGCAGATGAAAGGAAGAATGAGTGTTCTGAGGAACAACTCAATAATTTTAGCCAGCAAGCTGAAAGAGCTGTAGAACTGAAGCTGACAGCAGAAGAAGAAGAAGATGATGAAGAAGATGAGCATTCAATGGAATGTCTCAATGAATCCAGCCAGCAAGCTGAGAGCGTTGTAGCATTTGAGCTGACAGCAAAAGAAACAGAAGGAGGAAATGAGCATTTCAAGGAATGGCTCGACATATTCAGCATTGCAGCTGAAAAGACTGCAACATGGGAGGTTGCAGAAGCAGAGGATAAAGAGGCGGACGGCACATCTTTTGTTGATCTGTGGGATCAATTGGAATCCCTAGAAGAGAAGGTAAAAGTGCAGGGCATGCACATCCAACAGGTAAAGTTGGAAACAGATGAAGGCGTGGGAGATCGTGATGATCTTCCCAATGGCCAAATTTTTTTGCAGCAGAGGAGACTGCAACAGCAAAACCAGCCACTGGAGCAGCTGGATGAAGTGATCGAGGAGATCATGGACCTGATGTTGAAATCAGCAGACACTGCCAGCAAGGAGAGGCTGAGTAGAAGGAAAGAAATAGCAGCAGCAGCAGCGCAATGGAAGCAGCAGCAGCGCAGCGGAAGCAGTAGCAGGATGGAGCAAATGGACAGCTCCACACATTTGTTTGGGATCCAGGGGGATTTCCAATAAGCTGACAAAGGAAGCTCATGAGCAGGAGCTCATGATTTTTACAGCTGTGGAGTATGATGCAGGAGCATCTCTCCATGCAGCCAGCCACGTCAGCGCGCACGCATTCAAAGGATGAAGGGAGGCGCAACCTCATTCATATTTGTATTGAATGTAATTAAATGGTTTAGGCTGTTGAGCCAGGAAGCCGTGCTTTTATGCAGGCATTAGATAGGATCGGCCTTTAATGTAGATTGGCTGAGATCTTGGTCTGATTATGGACTAGACAGCCCCATTCATTGTAATTAAAAAGGGTAGGTGTACCTGGAGGGAAGCGCTCAATGAGCCCCTCAGGTAAAAGAGATTTTCAGATCTCATTTTGAGTAAGACAAGGTAGAGTAGAGAGGAGTCGAGAGAGCTCAGGAACACCTTGTAAAATATACAGGCATTTGCCATTACTAATACAGAGCAGTTTTTCCTGCATTATTCTGTCATTATATGCATGTCTGTGTGGGTTCCATATATATATTGTATGTGTGTGTTGTTATCATGCTATTGCAGAGAGTTGCGTTTGATTTCATGTTTGAGGGTCTTTGAGGTTTCATGCCATGAGGGCGTGACAGAGTGTTGCAGACTCTGAATACCAGTGCACAGGGGATGTACTTCTGAACTCATGAGGAGTCAGACAGAGACGTGTTGAGGCACAGACTGAAGTCATCAACTCAGGAGAAGAACCCCATTGTGAGTTCAGAAAGACCAGAATCGCTGAGGATTCTGAGAAGCTCTGCCAGAAGGGCATCGAGCGAGTGCATAGGTTACACGGAAGAAACCCAGGACTGTTGAGCATTCTAAGGAAAGAGACTCCGCCAGGAGGGCGTTGAGTAAGTGTGCAGGCAGGCACAGGAGGAAAGAAATTTTGGAGTTCTGAAGCAGAAAGCAGAGTCCACTGAGGGACCCATATTAGGTAGTTGAATACCCAGAAAGACTCAGCAAGGAGGTTGCTTGAGCAGGAAGCCAGGAAGGCATCGGTATTCTCCATCTGAGGGAGAAGAAGGACCAAATCCCCCAAGGGGTCTGAGTGTTCGTGGAAGCTCAGGAAAGATAGCGCTTTGCGTGCGAAGACTCTGCAGGAGTGCAGGAGTCAAAGAATCCCATGAGTATTCAAAGGGAAGAAGCTCAGGAAGGATAGCGTTTCATACGCACAGGCGAGACTCGGGTCGAGGAGTTCGCAGGGCAGAAAGGAAGCAAAGGTCGAAGCCTTGGGAGCGTAGAATTCCTCCAAGTCTGGGAAGAAAGCTTAGACGCTCAGGAGGGAGCAACAGGAACCGCTGCATCAGGCAGAGAAAGCAGATCTGGACCGTTGAACAGTTACGTCCAGGAGGAGCTCAGAAGGAGCCTATAGAAAGAGGGGACCGACAGTCGTCGGATCTCGTGAAGAAATCCCGTCATCCGTTGGATCGGGAGAAGTAGCGCACGGTTTAGCCTCAGAAGGAGGAGCGCACAGAAGAGCAGATCTGAGCCGTCAGATCAGAAGGGGAAATCTCGTCAGCCGTTGGATTGGCGGAAGTTGCACGAGGGATAGCAGTCGGGATTTTGGCCATCGGGAAATCGGAGTTCTCGAGGTCATGAGAACCGGGGTCTCGAAAGTCTCGAAATCCCGAGAGAAAATCTAAGTCGTCTGGTTGGAGAGGGACACGTGTCATGAGATCATCTGTTCCGGAGATCCGGGGCACCAGGAATCGGGACCACTCAAGCCTCGAAACAGCGATAAGATCTGGACCGTCCATCGGAGGGACAAGTGTCAAAAGATCAGGCGTCGTCGGCATTTTGTTCATCGGGAAATCGGGGATTCCGGTGACGAGTGTTTTGTGCATTTCTGAATCGCGATCCGCGAAACCCCGATGAGTGGGGTACAACTGTCAGCACAGCGGCGGAGGAGGACAGAGGCGTAGCAGAGGCCAGCTGTCAACGATCTGGAGCGCATTGCGAATCGGGAAATCGTGAGTTTCGGGGACATGCGTATTGTGTCATCGCAAACGCCGAAACTCCAATGGAGAGTTGACTGTGGTCACAGAGCGCGGTCACATTGACCAAGGCCTATAGCTGAGAGGGCTAGCACGTGAAAAGGAGCCATCGAAGATCGAGGATTCACGAGGACAGGGATTTGTCACAGCGAGAACGTCGAAACCCCGAACCCCGATACAGAGTCGGGGATGACCACGATCAAGTGCTGAAGGCCGTGGGGAAGGAAATGAAGGACCTGTGGATCGGATATTTTGTACAGTGATTCCCGAGGGAATCTAAGGAGTCGCTTCGACTCGAAGAGAGAGGAACATAACGATCCTGTGAGCAGGAGGTGCGTGCAGGAACCCTGCGGGGGTAGGGTAGGACTCCGCCTGCATCACCCATCCTTTATTAAAACCCGCCACAATGAGTTTGCAGCCAGTGCCCTGTTAAAAAGGTGAATATTTTGAATTCCCCAACCTCCTAGTTTCTTTGGATTTTCTAAATGCTCCCAACTGCACAAGTGAATGTGCTTCCTTCCCTCAATACCCAACCACAGAAATTTAAACATCAGGCTACAAATTTTGTGTAAAATGGAATTTGGTATGGCTACCAGAGCCATCCAGTATACAGCTTGACCCTCAAGTACATATTTTAAAAGTGTAAAATGTCCCCCCATGGATAGATATCTATTACACCACCATCCAATATTTTCTTCAAATTTTGTTAGAATCCAATGCCAATCCTCAGGTTTGTATGCGTCTACCTTTAAAAAATAACCAAGGTATCGAAATCCTTTAGAAATTTCCTCAAAACCATGAGCAAAAGTACCTTTAATCTATCTAGAGCATCACCAAGGATTCCAAAATGATAAAAGATATATTTTGACCAATTTATACACAAACCCAAGGCTCTGTAGAAGGTTGTTAAAATACTTTTGATCTCATCCCACTCTTGCACAGATGCCCTAGACATAATTAAAACATCATCAACAAAAAACAGATGCAAAATATTCACAAGTCTTGAAACCTTAACCCTTGAAAGATTCCCTTCATCCAATCCTTTCTTCAGCAAAAGACTAAGACCTTCCATGACAAGTATAAATAACAAGGGCGATAATGGGAATCCTTGTCGCGACCTTCTTCCTCTTTTGAACATCTGAGAAGTCTCCCCATTAATCAAGACCGCGAAATTTGCACTAGACACACAGCCTAAGATCCAATTAGTGAAATGAATGTTGAAACCCGATTGGAGCAGGATCAAGCGTAAGAAGTCCCAATTTATAAAGTCATAGGATTTCTTAAGATCTAACTTCATAATCATGGATTTAGACTTCTTAACCTTTATACTGTGGAGACACTCCTGAGTCATTCCAATCGCATCTAAAATCTGCCTACCTTTGAGAAAGCCTAATTGTTCCTCCAAGAGCGACTGAGACAGAATAGGTTTGATACTATTGGCTATTATATTTGAAATCAGTTTGTAGTAGAGATTGCACAGGGATATCGATTTGTAATCCCCGAAGGAGATAGGGATATTTACCTTTGGAATCAACATTAAGAATGTAGCATTTAATGAATTTTTAACTTCTCCCCAAAGCCTTGAGTCCTCCACCAGATCCAACAAGTCATCTCCCATTAGATCAAAGAAATGAAGAAATAACTCCACGGTCCATCCATCGGGCCCCATGCTCTTATCTTTTGCAAAAGCTGTAAGAACCTCCCACAGCTCCAGTTTAGTGCACAGTCTTTCTAGTTTCATTGTGTCCTCAGCATGAACCAAATGGCTAAAGAGTCCAACTGTATTTACTTGTTCAGCTATATACTCCTCATCCATTTTTCCATAAAAATATTTTAAAAAATTAACAACTTCTAACTTTATAGCTTCCACACCAGTGTGTAACTGACCTTCCTCATCTCTTATCTCCCAAATTTGTTTTTTGTTCCTCCTGTAACTAGCAAAGTTATGAAAAAATTCAGTGTTTTTGTCTCCACACTTTAACCACACCGCTCTGCTTCTAGGTCTCCAATTTTCTTCTTCATCTCTAAGAATTTTTCCCGCTCTATCTCTAGAAGTTTGATATTATTTTCCCTTACGCTAGTACCTGGCTCCTGAGCCTCCTGTAATAGAAAACCAATAAACAAATATTCAAGGCATGTTAACTTTTCTTCCTACGCTCTTAAGTGCTCTTTGGACCAAGATTTCAAATGATACTTCAGAGATTTCATCTTATTTACGAATCTTTGTTGAACATCTCTTTCGATTAGATAAATCAGGTCTTTCGAAACCAATGTTACTATAATCGAGACCTCTAGTTCGGATAACCACCTGGAATTGAACTTGAAAGGATATGCCTTCAGAAATGATGATCTATCAATCCTCAATAGAACAGGTGCATGATCCGAAAAGTATGGGTAATCAACCCAAGATTTATAACTACAGGTGCCCACTAACAAGTCTTCAGCCACTAATACTCGATCTAGTATCTTAGAAATACTGGCATCACCCCTACGACCATTCCTCCAGGTTGGCACCAAAGAATTCGGGACAACATCAATTAAACCATCTTTACAAAAGAGATCAGTAAAAAATGTTGAAAGCGGATCTAAATGAGTAGTCGCTCCCCACAAATCCCCAGCTCCACATGTAAGATTTAAATCCCCCGCTAGGATAAGATTTCTGTGATCAAGAATTCCACTAGCTGCCAACTTTTCCCAAAAAGATTTCCTCTCCGAGCAAGGGCCATATACATTAAGCAGAGACACTGGTTTATTTAGTTCCAAGCACATTCCTGTCAGAATAATGCCACCACAACAAAAATAAGGGACAATGTCAAAAATGTTAGGATCCCAAGAGATAAGTATCCCTCCCACAGTCCCGACATCATTGACAGCACAAGAAAACCAAGTAGGACACAAAGTAACCATTAGCGCACTAGCTTTGTGTTCCTCAACCATAATTTCTTGCAGGAAAATAATATCCGTTCTAGTCCTCCGAAGAAATCTTCGAAGGGAGGCAGATTTTAGGGTCCCCCCCATCCCTCTAATGTTTAAGGAGATAAAAATCATGTCTTCGCTCTTGCTAGGGCTTTCAGGCCTCTAAGCGCCCCTAATTCATTGATAACCGGCAGGTGTGACCCCTCTAAAATGAGTCCCGAAGCCTCCTTCTTCTTCCTCGCACTCCTAGTCTTAATAAGAGAGGTTTCCAAACCCAGACCCTTTGACCACGAGTAATCTTTTCATGTGTCCCCCACTAAGGATCCCAAGGACCCCACTCCTACATCAGGTTAAGGTATGTGGTAAACAATTCTCCCCTGTAAATGGGAAGATTTATAGGAGCCTACACCTCTTTGATAGAAGGGACAAGTGATTCAAGAACAATCCCTAATTCTCTATCCCCCAACTCAGATTCCCGATAACCCGGAAGTATGTTGACCTCAGTATCAAAGGACAGTCTAGTGGTTTCCCTTCTCGGAGGTGTTGTGGGTTCGCGGTCACTTCTCACAAGTAAGTCATCAGATTGTGAGCCAACCAAGGGATAGTTACAGCCCAAAGGAGTAGTAGAGGGCTCCCCCTGAGTAAGTCCAATCCCCACCGAACCCGAGGTGGAATTAACAATAGGATTGTTAACTAACAATTCCACAGACTTCGCAACCGGGCATGAGATGGAAGGTGAGGCCGACTGACCTTTTCGCAGGTCAAAGAAACTAGACTCATCCAAAATGGTTCTTTCCCAGACAGTTAAAGAATGAAAGAGGGTGGGACAAACAATTTTTAACTTACCCATAATGGTCTCAGCCATCTCCGACGGAGGAGACTCCTCAAAGTCAAAGCCATGAGGACTGAACCTAGTCGAATCAACATCTGGCTTGTCTACCCAAGTCATTCTATCCAACAGAGTACCCTCTGAAACCTCCTCATCATGTATTCCCAGACATTGACACCACAAATGACCCGTCTTCTTACACCTAGAGCATCTGAAAGGGATGCCTAAGTAATCCAGGGGCTGGGAAATATGGTGTCCTCGCCAGACAATCTCCAAAGTTTCTAATAAATTGGAATCTATGTCTATTTCCACGAGGACTCTACAAATCCTCTTATCAGTATATTTTAGTGCTCCAAGGTCGGCACTTATAAACTTCCCGAGATTATTCCCTATAGCTTCCAACGCCTTGGTGTGCCAAAAATGTAGCGGCAATCCCTACAACAGCACCCAGAAGTGACAGAACCTGAAATAATCAAGTGCGGGGTCGAAACTCACCCGCCACCTTTTAATCATCAGACTGCCTCCATCGAAGGTCTAGACTTTGCCCAAAATTAGCTTCGTGTCTTCCATCCTCTTAAACTGGAACCCAAACCACCCTTTCGTTAAGTAAAAAACAATCGGGTTATAACCCAGCAATGGGCTCCAATAAACATTTACCCAGTCCTCTAGCGACATTTTACACCTGTTCTTGTAGGAGAACCTCCCTACTAGTGTAAAAAGCACGAGGCTCAAGGTATCCTCCAACCCAACTTCCTCACCCATCATCAACTTGCGCTTAGTTTGATTTGGAACCCAATGTTTAAACTTTCGAGACCCCAGTCTCTTCTTCACACCTGCAAATCTATCTCTAGCAGCTTCCCCCGACACCCTTCCCTTTCCTCCCAACTTCACACCTGCATCCTCTCAAGGATTCGCAAGGCCTTTCACTCCAATATTCACAGGAGCGCATGTAGCTGGACCTCTAACATTCTCAACAAGTGAAAAATTAGAATAACACTATCCATCATCCGCAGTAGACGTAGATAGTTGTGCCTTAACTGCTTCCCTAAGCACACTAAAATCTCCATTAAACCCTGCCAGGTTTGTCGTAGTGAAGAGACTCGCTTGTCTCCATATGGCCTCATTCGCTTCTCCCATCAGGGCATTGACATCATCATCCATCAAGATCCCCTCCAGTGGAGTGTGAGTCATACTCCCCGACCCATCACAACAAGACAATAAACCCTATCAACTCTGCATAAGTACTAACAACCTTAAAAACCCCTTAACTGAAACCGATAATCGAGGATGACATGATCCCCACTAACACAGGAAACAAGGGGGTAATAAATATGACCCTAGCACCAAAGCAGTCTCCAAAAACTAGGTGAAAAGATTGCCACACATGATGGAAGAAGCGTTAAATGTAGTGACCGTTAAAAAAGGGTTAATAAGATAACTACTAGGTGGCTACAACCCTGACAAACCCTCCGCTAAATGGTAGAATCCACGCCTCCAAAAACTCCACGCCTCCAACAGCTCCAGTCAGTAAAATCTAAAAATAAATTGAGAATCGCCCAAAGTGGCTAAGAACGCCTACGGATGCGATGCTCGGGCCTCCTCCAATAGTCACCCTAGTAAAACCCCTTCTTATAGTAGGAAGGGCCGCCATTGACGCTCCTTGAAGATTTGAAAAATATCCAATTCCAATTCCCACTCTAAGTGCTCCAATTTCTTTCCAATGAGAGCAGCATACCTATCAAAGAAAAAGGATGAGAAACCTATTGTTTTAAAAAGAGATGAGAAACGTATTGTTTATTATGTAAAATTTATAAAGGAAACTTTTTCCGTGTCAATCTTAATAAAAAAAAAAAAATTCAAATAATGTTTTCTTAATAATCTTAATAATGTTTTCTTAAAAACCACTTACAAAAATGTTCAAATATTAACACTATCCATTTAAAAAAAAAAAAAAAATACTTAATATCATTAAAGTTAATCTATTTAAATAGACTTATTTGATTATTTTACACTTGTGCTTTTTAATATTAAATAATAACACTCTTTTATTTTTATATATATATATGTGGACATATTTAGAATAAATCTACAACTAAGAAAAACGTATATTAAAATTAAATACTCATTGAATATTCGCCCTATTTAATGCATCTCACTTTCCACGTAAGTTTGATTTGATTCGTGTACAACGACATACTTTAATATTTTCATGTACAACTTGCCACAAAATATGGGTGGGATTGTTCTACATCTTTGTTGATAGCCATTTGCAAGAAGCCCTATATTGGAGGAGAAGCCCTTTGCATCCTAGAGGAGGGTGTTGAGCCCTGGAAAATACAAGGTAGCTTGGATGCTTACATGGATACCTGGAATTGACTTGGGGATGTCAGTGTTGTGACCAATGGAACACATGGATTAGGAGGAGTGTTGGATTACTTGAACGCTTGGAAGAGGAGCATTGAACACATCTTGTGGAGCACCCTTGTATTAGAGCCTTGCTTGTGTATGATTTCACCTTGGAGCTTCACATGTGTACCATGGGAATGTAGTGCTTCACATGTGTAAGGCTACTTATGGTTTTGTAGGTTGCTTGTAACGGTTTAAGCCTGTATATTTATTTTTGGTCTCCCTTACCTCTCATATATTTAGAGAAAGAAGAGAATCCTTTCATATCATATCATCATTGTACTCTTTTGTTTTACTTGTATTCTCAAACTAAGATGTTAGGGTTCATGAGGAAAACCTGGGAAAAGTTATGAGGTCTAAAGAGGAAGATTTGTTGGGAGCTTGCTTTTGTGAGATGATTGGGTTTATTCTCGTGAGCTAGAGATTGGAAATGATGATCTCATTTCATATTGATTCTTGATCATCTTGTGTTAGAGATGTGAGGAGAAGAGCACACATGTATCTTTCTCTCTCTTTATACTTCATCTTTGTACTTTCTCTCTCTTGTGTTGGAGGTGCCATGGTTTCTTGGAGATTTTGGAGCATCTTAAATACTAGGGTTAGGGTTTCATGCCTTGAAGATATTGGATCTAGGGTTTTGTGATTAAACCCTAGGTTGCACCTATTAAAGTAGAGAAGAAGAGGATGTGTCTTGTTAAGGAGGCATGCTAGTGTTGTTGCTTACTTGTGGAGAATCTTTGGTGTTGGCTAGGATTTTCTTGGTTTTCCCTAGCTAGGGTTTTGGAGAGCTTTGTTAAGTGTTTTAACACTAATCTTGAATAAGATAGGGCAGATTTAGTGCGATAATTCATGTTGTCATAAAGTGATTTTTTGATATGGTTTATGCATGATAATATTATCGTACAAGACTGAAACTTGTTGTCACACATTTAATATCTTTTATCTTGAATTGTTTTGTTGATTGAAATTGTTAAGAGGTGAAATATTATCCATGTTTACTATTATTTTATCATATTTCATAACTACCCTAAAATTAACGCCCAACAATTTTACTGGTAAATTCTATGGAGGTATGCATACCCTAATCCCCTCTGGATTTGAACATGTGACCTCTTAGGAGGAAACACTTGTTCTTAACCATTAAACCCACTCAGGCTATATACCTTATGGAAGAACTTCTTACCTTTCATAAGTTATATATAACAAAATAATATACTTAAAGAAGACCTTCTTACCTTTCAATTAACATTTTCAATCAACGTTTGAATCATGAAAAGTTATAAAGAAAAAGCGAGTTAACATCCCAAAGAAAAATGTTTACGTGAAGAGTAAATGTTCATGAACTCTTTCTTAAGGAAAGATAGATGCATTGGCAAAAACATTTAAATAACATTATTTATATGTAATTCATTTATTATTATTTTGCATTTCAATGCTCCATGTGTTTGGTTAAGTATGTTTACCGAGACTGTTTATACGTGGAGGTTTGCAATTTTCATAATAATAAGTATGTTTACGCCTTTTCGGCGTAGGCTAAAGGCCAAATGAAACCGACCTTTGCCAGTCGTCCTTTCACGGCGTCCCGACTCCCGTCGTCGATCATCTCTGCCTTTCGGCCGGCTACCCGTCCATACGCCCCATCCCCTCTACCACCTCTGCTCATCCGTAGAGGGGCGGAGGTGGTAGAGGGGATGGGGCGTATGGACGAGTAGCCAACCGGAGGGCAGAGATGATCGGCGACGGGAGTCGGGACGCCGTGAAAGGGCGGCCGGCAAAAGTCGGTTTCGTTTGGCCTTTAGCTTACGCCTTTTCATAAGCATTTACAATCTTTCACCTATGACCAAGTAAAAGAAATATCAAGTATTATACAAGAGGGTTATAATATAATTAAGGTATATTTAGATTTATTTTTTAATTCCTAAAAATTGTTATATTATTACTCTTCATATTAAAAATGATTGTATCATCAATCTAAATTATTTTAAGAATAAGTTGTGTTATACTATTTGCTTTTTTCTTGGGTATTTTGAGATATGTAATGTGCTCACTTATTGATGTATATCTAAACCATGTAACAAAGATCCCGAATTGAGGGAACGTTACTTCTCCCGTTCAATTTATTATTAAAAAAAAAAAAATATTTTTTCTTCTTTAAATTGTTATATTTAATTTATTTATTAAGAAGAAAAATATATTATTTTTTATTAAAAAATACTTAATTTCTAATTTAATGATTTATTTTTTATTTTTATTTTTTATAAAGACAAATATGAATATAACTCTTTATCACATGGATGGGGTGACACATGAGCGCCAAGTAGCTCTTCATATGAATGAGATAAGTGACAGACCTTGTACAAGGGTGCAACGTGACATTATTGTGCCCAGTGTGAAGGGGAGGAGTCCAACAAAGTGAGGATGATAAGACTTGGACTGTAGTTATGGCTCGTCTGGAGCAAACTGGTTTCAGTAATGAGGTTGGAATGATGCGAAAGTAAGACATCATTATAGTAGGAGGGGGCTCAAGCATTATCTATGATGGAGGAGCTAGTCTGCTTGACAGTGGGGGCATTCATAATTTCTTAGTCTTAGAGGGTTCTTAGGGATTGGTTATCTCACTCATGTGGGGAAATTTTGTTGTGATTGGTTCGAAGGTTTCCTATGGCTTTGTTGGAATTGTTGGTTGGCGATCTTGTTCGATGA
The DNA here is from genome assembly GCA_010110895.2 of Picea sitchensis. NCBI lineage: Eukaryota > Viridiplantae > Streptophyta > Pinopsida > Pinales > Pinaceae > Picea > Picea sitchensis. The sequence goes on along the minus strand of SNQJ01S0028110.1, from coordinate 6,301 downwards.
TGGTCCCATTTCTTTTACTGTGCTTGTGGTATGGGGAAG
>SNQJ01S0028109.1:28114-61231 GCA_010110895.2 Picea sitchensis | reverse complement strand
CGGGCGGGGGGGTCCGGAATCCAACATGAGTCGTGGATTCGCGCGCCCCTTTCAGGACCGTCCAGATCTGTGCAAGCGTTACCACCGATTCCGGACCCCCCCCCTTTGGTTAAAAGCAGAACACTAAGGGGGGTCCGGAATCAAATGTGGGTCGTTGATATAATCATCGCGATCCGGACCATTGAAAGGTGAATGAGACATAGGCAGGGGGTGGAAACATGTCATATGTAGGAAAAACTCAGGATAAGGACATTCACATGGGTTTTCCTTCGATTTTTCTCATATACACCACCAAGGGGGCATCAATTCAATTACACTTAGGCATTGGAGTCATAAGGCAACATCTTTTATCGATCTGGCTTTATTTTGGCAAGGCAGGCAAAGCAATTAATCTACACCCTAACCTACTGTCATGAGGCAATTAACCCAGATTAAACAGTTGGGTTAAGCTTTTATTCTTTCTAGGGGATATCTGATCAGGATTTGATGGTCTGATCGGATGTATTCACTAATTCTATCCTAGGGGCTATCTGATCAGGATTTGATGGTCTGATTGGATGTATTCGCTAACCTATCAACATTGAAAATTTAAAAGAACTTGGTCATGCTTGAAAGGTATGACCAAGTTGCTATTATTGCATGGGGCCTTTGTTTCAACTCTTTTAGCCCTCTTTTCCTTTTCTTTTTCTTTTTTCTTTTTTCTTTTTTCTTTTTCTTTCTTTTTTCTTTTTTTCTTTCTTTTCACAAATTATTTGAAGAATGCAATATCATTTGTCCACCAAATCACCAGATACAAATAATATCCAAGTCATCAATTGATTCCCATAATTTATGGGGTGATAACACATACTATCATGCTATGTTCTCATCTCATAAGTTGTGAGTGTCCCATGAGTTCATCCATGGTTAGTGTAGCTATATCCTCTCTCTCTTCTAGTGCTGAAATATTTGAATCAAATCTCATTGGTAGAGATCTCAATACATTTTTTACCATGACATGTTCATTTACCTCGTCTCCCAAGCCTTTGATATTGTTTACTACTTCATCAACTCGTAGAAAGTAGGCAACTATGTTCTCATCTTCATTCATCTTCAGTTGTTCGAATTTTGCTCTGAAAATTTGAAGTTTAGCTTCTTTGACTTTTTCATCTCCTTCGTATACATTCTTCAACTTAACCTAGATGTCCTTTGCAGAGTCACAATGCATAACTTTGGTGTAGATTGATTTTGATAGACCATTCAAGAGTGCACTTGTATCTCTTGTATTATTTTCTTCGAGTTTATTTCCATCTTTATCTTTTGGAGGACCGATTGGTGCATTGTATCCATCTACCACTGATTGCCAAACATCAAATCCTAGTGCCTGTATGTGTGTATTCATTCTTCTAATCCATAAGGAATAATCTTCCCCATCAAAATGTGGTATCCCAATCTTAGAGTAATCCATGATCTCCTTCCAGTGGTTAAACCGTTTCTTGAAGGACCTACTCTGATACCAATTGTTGGATTACTGAGAGGGGGGTGAATCAATAATATATATTTTTAATCCTTTTTAACCACAATATATAAGTGTTGTTTATCTTTATGATCAATTTACCAATATCATTCAACAAGTGCAGAATAAATAAACCATGAACAAGAAGAAATCATACACATACACAATACACCCGTATTTTTACGTGGAAACCCAATGTGGGGGAAAACAAAGAATGAAAAAGGAAGCAAAGCAAGGTAAATAAGTAGTACTGTGTGTTAAATAATTTGAGATGAATTGATAATGAGATCCCTAATAAGTTTGAATATCCTCTTGGATAATGTTTTTTTGATGATGGAAATGAAGATGATATTGGTCCTATGTTTGTATAAGGGTTGGATGAGCCTAAAATGAAAGTCGAAATTGTAGGTACCTGAGTGAAATGATGATGCAAGTCGTGAAGAGGCATGTTGTATGTACTAGATTCAATGTTGATGTAATCCGTGAAGAGGCAAGTGTACCCCCATAATTTGTATGTTGAAGGTTTGTGGTTAGCTAGAAATCACTTGATGTAATGTGTTGTTTGTGGTAAGTAGACACTACTTGTCATGACAGAGGAGGGTTCATGATAAGCCAAAAATCACTTGTTGTAATGGTTGAAGGTAATCCACCAAAACTCATGATGTATGGGTAAGCCAAAGCATACCCAAGATGATGATTGATGATTATGTAGGGAGATTTATATGTACATGAACGAGATTTGTGATTCAAGAATGGTTGATGAACCATGGACAAGAAAAAGTTTCCTATAGAACCGACGGATACTGCGACTGATGACCCATGTATTCCGGTGGTTGGTAATTTTTTTATATGGACTTCAACAATATGATTTTTATACTATACAGGTACAAGAAGCATATTGAAGCTGCAAAATGAAGAAGACCAAAGAAAAAATATGAAGACAAAGCATAATAAGATGTTGAAGATTGAACCAATTCAAAGATCAGTTGAAGAAATCACAAGTATTCATTAAGGGGGAGTATGAAGGAACAATTCATACTTGTGAATTATGAATAATATCTAAAATATATAATTGCATAAATGTAATGAATTAGACCAAGATTAATGTCTACGTATGAGTGAAAGATGAGGATACAAAGAGATAGTAGGGATGAGGATCTCAAGGATTGAGTTGAGAGATTTAAGGAGATATTTTGGATATGGTTATGGATATAATTTGATCTAATTATCTAATTAAGACTTAGTAGTTATGGTCACCTATAGTTATATAAAGAGACCATTTGCACAATAGAATGTACACATGGAATGTTATAATGTAAAATATATTTTCCCTTTCGGGGGTTTCTTGAGTATAATTCTTGGTGTCCCTTGCTTCAATATATGTTTTTATGTATTTGTTGATGGATATTAAAGCCAGTAAGGTCAGGGGTTGAAACCTTGAACCTAGAAAACCAAGAGGATGACCCCGAGGCAAAACCACAATGAAATTTTCATAAATTCGAGAGAAGAAACTTGAAGCAGAGATTGGGAATAAAAATTGAAAATCCCGAGAATCAGGAGGAACAACAAAGGTTGTGTAGAATAAGAAGAGAAAAATTGAGGCCATTATGCGTTGAACAACTAGAACCATGACAAAGGGATTAGCTATAGAACAACATGATAGTAGCTAAGTTCAAGACAAAGACATCATTGAGCTTGAGGAATATGATAAGGAACAACATAACAATTTAAAGAGAACAAATTCAAGTAAAAATCCCAGGTCTGAATCATTCCTTAGTCTGCCTCCTAGATTATAAAACAAACATGAATCGCTAGCTTATGATTCAAATGAAGTAGACAAGGGATTTGATCATCCCATGATTGATTATGAGATACATGAAGCCACTAAAATTGATAAGGAACTAGTAACTAATCCAACATCCACATATTTAAAGGAAAAATGAGTTGGCAAGGTTAGGAATTAAAAGAGGAGTTCAAGGAGTTAGAACTCCTTGACAATCATATTAAAACCGAAAATGTGGTATTAAAGGCCAACATTGTTGGACAATTGGTTTAGACAATTAGTTTTCATTGATTTCAACCTTTGGATAATGATGTCAACCCTTAGAGATTGATGTCAACCCTTGGAGAAGTTTGACAACGAAGTTCGGTAGCACAAAGGTATGGTTAAGGGACCGGAGTTTGGTTAAGGTATAAAGGAATGAAGATCAATAAATATGTGGGTAAGACTATCATGGATGGATAGTACACGTCATGCCATTTCCGATGATATGTGGTACGCCACATAGTTCCTCACGATTAGGGAGAAATGGCCTTGAAAAGTTGGAGAACACCTTAGAGTAATCTAGAAGCCCCTAGAAGGTCAACAAAAAGTCAAAGCTTCTAAAAAGTCATAAAGAAGATTCCCTAGTCAAAGTGGTTGCAAAAGAAATTAATTCAATAATAAAGTGGTTGCAATAAGAAGTGGTGAGTTTACTATTTATGGATAAAGTGGTTGCAAGTGGGTAAAGTAGTTGAAAGTGGGTTAGCCCTAAAAAAGGGAAGTTGGGTAAAACAATTAGAAAATAACCCCTAAAGGAAGCCACTTGGAGAATATAAATAAGAGAGAAAGGAACTCCTATTAGCACCTACCTACCTATTGAACATTATTGAATATCTATTTTATGAAAGGTTATTTGCAAGTATACATTGAAAAATCTGAGAAAGTGTAGGTTTGAGGTAGCGAAGGTCTGAAGGAACGAAAGTTGTAGCTGCAGAGAAAGTGAATGAAACAAGATTTCAAAGGTTATTTGTGAGCTGTGGGCATAGAGAAGTGCAGACATCCACGAGCCATAGAGGAGGAAAACGTGGATACCCGCGAGTTGTAGAAGGGGAAAACACAGAACTGTAGAAAGGGAAAGAAGGAAGATGCGTGTTCTAGATTTCAGGATCTAAGGAGAGACTGTAGGTATGTTTGGCAAAGATCAGATACAACAGGGATATTATAGAGACAAAGGTATGTTCATGATTATGTTTTGAGATTGTATCTTAGTGGTGTTGTGGAGCATGCTTGAGGCGTGACTTGGTGAGGTTTTGTATATGCCCTCTTGGATGTATGATATAGGTTGAGGCAGATCTGTTGAAGAATATTGTTGGTGCAAGTCTGAGTTTCATTGGTATATCTTGTAGTGCATTGTGAGAGACATTGGTTAGTGGTCTAGGTATGTGATTGGTTTATGAGTAATACATGTTTGAAGGTTTTCGGTTGAGATGTGTTGCTGAAGTTATTGGTACAGTTTGAGACTGCATAACAATGAGGGTTTGATGCATTGTTGATGTAAGGGTTTATGGTATCTGGTTTATGGATAATGTGATGTTTTGATAGAGGAGTTTTGTTGGTTATATTAGCATATATCTTTGGTAAATGGTTGAAGTACATGTTGGGTACATGATTGAGACATATAGTTGATGAGTTGGCACATACATGAGGTGTATGATATGGTGATGTTGGTACAACTTGATGAGTCATAGTTTCACTTGTTGATACATGATTGATACATGTTTGATACATTATTAGAGGCACTTGTTGGTAACCTTGCTGGAGACATTGTGTAGTATTGTTGGAACATGGTTTATGGATGATGTGATATACATGACTTGGTATAATATTAGAAGCACATTTTGATCTTGGTACATCTTGTTGATGTGTGTGAGTAGTCTTGGTTGATGCACATCTTGGTGATATTGTGCATATGGTTGAGAGTTGTTTTGGTGATTAGTCTTGGTGATTGGATCTAGTTTGGTTGATGAGATTATTGTTACAGATTGTTGGTACAAGTTGTTTGGTACATGTTGTTACAAGTTTTTGGTACAGGTTGACTTGACAAGTTTTACAGTGACAGTTTGACAGAAACAAAGAAAGTAACAATGAAACTGGGAGGGTTATGTAGTAGTTCGCGAGTTGCAGAAAAGAGAGGTGCGTACATCCATGAGTTGCATTAAAGAAAGCCACAGACATTCGCGTGTTGCAGTATAGACAGGTCACAAATCTGTAGGAAATATTTGAAGAAGGTTGGTACAAGTTGTGACAGAGTGTTGGTACAGGTTGACAGTGGTAGTGATTGATTTAGTAATAGTGACAGGTTGTTCACATTTGGCATTTATATTTCAGGGAGGCAAGACGAGGCAAGCAAAGGGGGTTGTAGCCTCCTTCTGGTTGGTGTCGAAGAATCAAGGAGTTGGAGCTTCCTTCCAGTTGGATCCTGAGAACTAAGTGGTTGTAGCCACCTTTCGATTATATCCGGAGAACCCAGGGGGTTGGAGCCTCCTTCTACCTGGAGCCAGATAATTAGGGAGTTGGAGATTCCTTCAGGTTGGACCCTGAGAAACTAGGGGGTTGGAGCCTCCTTCTAGTTGGAGCCAGAGAATTGGAAGTTGGTGCTTCCTTGAATGTAATTCTTTGACATATAAGAAAAACATTATGTGGTTTTCTCCTGCATTAGGTTTCCACGTAAATATTGGTGTACTGTATATTGTGTGGATGTGTTCATTGTTGTTTATTATTCCCTGATGGATGTTAATGTTTATGATACAATAATATATTGATGATGAATTGATGAACATGGTTGAATAAGTTAAATGAATATAAACTGTGGTTAAAAGTTGTATAAATTGTTCATTATTGATTCACCCCCCCCCTCAGTAATCCAACAAACATTGCAAAATTACAAAGGGATAAGGAACAATTGGAGGCCCATACGAAATTGCTAGCAATAAATGATAGGAAATGGTACACTCAAAGTTGGCATGGCAGAATCAGAATCCGAAGATTAAGGACAAAGTTAAATGAGGCAATAAGTCATATACAATCCTCATCTTTGGGGTTGAACATTTTGATTGATGCTTCATAAAGAGATTAAGAGGAAAGGGGTAAGCAATTTTGAATTTTTGTTGGAGGAAGTAGAGTGCAATTTTGGTTGCATGAGGACATGCAACATATTTAGTGTGGGGGAGATGTTGAGTCCTCAAAACATATTCTTTTTGTCACTTTTTTATCCTAAACTTTCATCCAAAGCTTATACCTATGAGTCAATGTATATCTTATTTTGTCCCTTTTGCCATAAATATCATGCTTAGATACAAAACTTGTGTATTGAAGGATATTAGAGATAAATTGTCCATTCTACATTCATTTATGTTATTCCTTATGCAATTTGATTTAACTGGTTTTTACTTTTCATGAGTTACTACAAAATATTTTATTTTGTAGCAACTAAAATACAATTCTATAACCACTAAATTGTTTATGTAGCAGAATTGTTGTTCCATAGGGTCACGCACACTTCGGGTTGGGATCCCAACTTGTATAAGATGCCAAACCATCTCCCGAAGCTTATCCACCCATCATCTCAGAGCAAGAGTCCTCCACGTCAGTGAATGATACAAGTCAAATTTGGAGTCAACACATAAACAAATGGAAAACCATGCGAGTTGGATCCACGCCAAATCAACATGAGGTGACAACAATATTGAATGAGAGAAATTCATGCAAAATGTCATGAATTTATCCATACGTGGGTCGATAGAGTTCATTTCATATAACCATGAATATTCTATATCTGAATTTCAAACCTGTGCCAGAATAACAGAGGAAGTCTTGTGGTGTCAATTGTGAACAAATGAAGGAGAATTTTGAAAATCGGGGACATGGGTTTTGTGCAGAACAAGCCCATTTAGATGAAACTCATATAGATTTTTCAAAAACAAAAATATCTGGGCAATACGGATGATTCTCTAAACTTGATTTTCCTAAATATGTTGTTGTGGCCGGTTTGGGAATCCATGAGACTTGGATCTATATGATCTTGATTGTAATGTATAAATATTGGTGATCAGACCTTCATTAGGGAAAAAAATTCTCTTGATATCAAACTACTATGTAATCGTATTACTGTTCAAAATTAATATATAAAGTTCTAATTACTGTGCACTTTTGTGAGTTATATGTTTTGAGTTTATAGAGCTTAGTCTCATACGATCTTTTCTAAGTAGCATTCCTCGAGCTAGGAGGCCCCTCTGCGGAGGAGTATGCTCCTTATTTGCTTCATTGTTAGTATTCTTTGTTTATTTTACTGTGTGATTTACATTTATGGTCATTTCCCTTATGCAAGTTCATTTATTTTTGTTTACACAAGGTAACTAACACAATAGACATCAATTGAATAATTGATTGTTATTCCAACAACAAGAACTCTCATTACCTTAGATGATTGAAAGATTGACATTAACCATCCAATAGATTGATGATCCTAAGTGTTTGTAATTATCCTTGGGTCTTTATCATTATGTTTCTACATAATTAGCAAATACTATATTATTTATGTAGATGCATAGAAACTTTGTTTCTGTAGCTAAGACAATGAACAATGTTTCCTTATGTATAATTAAATAGATTAGAATACCAGTTCCTACATATATTTTGCAAGCACTTCATCAGTTTACGATCCCAAGGATGATAGTTTAATGAAGCCGAGTTCACCTAATTGAACTGACTATTAAAGTTAACTTTGCAATGAAGTTCCTTGAAGGGGGGATGTACATGATGCCTATATTATATATATTTGAATTAGTCTTACACTTTGGTGATGAAAAATAAATAAATAAATAAAGAAGAAAAAAAATCATATTACTAAAAAATAATTATTATATAGTAAAGTAAAAAAATAACTAAAATTAAATAAAGTGGTTATTAAAAAAAAAAAATGTAAGTTGCATGATTAAGTAAAGATAAGAGATAACTTCTTAATAACAAGTGGACCCTATGAATACATTTGAAAAATAACTATTAAATGGACGTTGAGGAGGTTGTAAGGGCATCATAACCTTTGAGGTTTTTTTGAAGCTTGGGCTTCATGTGGAGGAGATTACGATAGAAGCTCGTGTACCTTTTTTAATTGAGGACTTAGGGGTTCTCAGTTGTATTGAATAAAGGATTGGTTGAGAGGAGAGTCATCCTCCGAACTCAGTTTCCCAGTGGATGCTTGTTGTTGGATCATTATTAGATGCAAGTGTTGATTTGTTTCCATCTTCACCCTGATTGTAAGTCAATTTCTGAGAATAACATGTATGCTTACCATGCTACTCTTTATATTCTTTTTCAAAATGGATGTAATCAATGAACCCGTGTTTTATTTTGTTTAGTGCAGTAAATTAAATGCATGATATGTAAGGTAGTTGGTTGCTTACAATAACCTTATTTATTGATGTGATCATGTAAACATTAGGGTTTTACATGGCAACATTCGCATGTGGATTTAATATAATGAGGTGATGGTGAAGGACACAATGTGCATGGGGATAATATCAGGTTACGTCTAACAATGCAATAAAATAACTAGACAACCCACTCAATCATGTTGCATAATTCATTGTTCCATCATCAAAACCGTGATATGACGTGTGGAAAGAATGGTATGAAAAATGATGGAAACATAGTAATGATGGATGACACATATGTTAAGTGGATATTTAGGCACACATATGATTATGCTATATGTATTATTGGTAAATGAGAAGCTTGCAGGCATGTTTCAGACTAAAATGGAAAAAATTGGCATTTTTCATTTAGTGGTAGCATCGAATGTCCATGGACCATTTTTGTGGATTAAAATCAATTAAATTTTAATGAACCTCACCAATGATTTTGAACGCAGTTAAAACCTATATAACACGAACCATTGATGAATAGACGTAACTCAATTTTGATAAAACATCATCCCCTACGGAACTCAAACTTCTGATTAAAAATGTTTTTGTACATTAAAATGAGTGTCCAGTCAAAAAGTCAATTTTACTTCTAGAGGGGTCTACTTCTAGGTTTATTGGCTCTAAAAAATCCAACGCAGCTAATATAATTAGGTTCTAACGTTTGCAAGTAGGTAAATGTGTTTTAATGAGCTTTCATCAATGAGTCTTATCAAACTTAAGTGATTATGAAATATAGGTTCTAGTGTCAAAATGGAGTGTCCAACCACTTGTCACAAAGATTTTTGTGTCTACTACATATTTTCTTTTATGGTTTCTTGATTTGGAAAATGGGTAGAGTTATGCCTCCATTTTCAAAAAAACCTAGGTGTTTTTGTGAAATCAGGATAGTTTTGTGATGATAATAAGAGGACGTATGTATATCTTCATGGCCCTTCTCAAAGAAATGAAAACTTAGCTTATCGAAGGTTGTCAATCCCCCTAGGGTTGTTGATGGCCCAATAAAGCCATGAACCACTTGGTTTATTATCCGTTTTCATTTATGATCACATCCACGTATTAGTCTCATTGTGACATTAAGCAAATTTGATCGTGGGCTACTAGGCTAAGTTCTTTCATCTCTTAGAGTGTTTTCCAATGTGTTGATCTTGTATAGCTCATTTTGAACCCTTAATAGGCATATCAACCAAGCGATGTAAGCATGGTATTCAAGGTGGGCTAAGTGGTTATTAGAGATTTAAATTTGGTTTTAAAGTTAAAATTAGTGGACAAGTCTAAACATTAGGTTTTTTAATTTTTTTTTTGGGTAATTTCACGCAAATTTGATAATCCAATTGTTGATGAAATAACAATTCTCAATTGTTTAAATTGTAGTTTTGAATGCATAAATGAATTCAACACTCTGAAAAATCCCTCATCCACTCAAATTGTGCATTCTCAACAACAATTGATATGTACAATTTCATCCATTCTTTTGAATTTCTAACAAGTGGACCCTATGAATAGATTTGAAAAATAACTATTTAATGGACGTTGAGGAGGTTGTAAGGGCATCATAACCTTTGAGGTTTTTTGGAAGCTTGAGCTTCATGTGGAGGAGATTACGATAGAAGCTCGTGTAGCTTTATTAATTGAGGACTTAGGGGTTCTTAGTTGTATTGAATAAAGGATTGGTTGAGAGGAGAGTCATCCTCCAAACTCAGTTTCCCAGTGGATGCTTGTTGTTGGATCATTCTTAGATGCTAGTGTTGATTTGTTCCCATCTTCACCCTGATTGTAAGTCAATTTCTGAGAATAACATGTATGCTTACCATGCTACTGTTTATATTCTTATTTTTTCAAAATGGATGTAATCAATGAACCCGCGTTTTATTTTGTTTAGTGCAGTAAATTAAATGCATGATATGTAAGGTAGTTGGTTGCTTACAATAACCTTATTTATCGATGTGATCATGTAAACATTAGGGTTTTACATGGCAACATTCGCATGTGGATTTAACATAATGAGGTGATGGTTAAGGACATAATGTGCATGGGGCTAATATTAGGTTACGTCTAACAATGCAATAAAATGACTAGACAACCCACTCAATCATGTTGCATAATTCATTGTTCCATCATCAAAACCGTGATATGACGTGTGGCAAGAATGGCATGAAAAATGATGGAAACATAGTAATGATGGATGACACATATGTTAAGTGGATATTTAGCCACACATATGATTATGCTATATGTATTATTGGTAAATGAGAAGCTTGCAGGGATGTTTCAGGCTAAAATGGAAAAATTGGCATTTTTCATTTAGTGATAGCATCGAATGTCCATGGACCATTTTTGTGGATTAAAATCAATTAAATTTTAATGAACCTCACCAATGATTTTGAACGCAATTAAAACCTATATAACACGAACCATTGATGAATAGACGTAACTCAATTTTGATAAAACATCATCCCCTACGGAACTCAAACTTATAATTAAAAATGCTTTTGTACATTAAAATTGGTGTCTAGTCAAAAGGTCAATTTTACTTCTAGAGGGGTCTACTTCTAGGTTTATTGGCTCTAAAAAATCCAACGCAGCTAATATAATTAGGTTCTAATGTTTGCAAGTAGGTAAATGTGTTTTAATGAGCTTTCATCAATGAGTCTTATCAAACTTAAGTGATTATGAAATATAGGTTTCTGGTGTCAAAATGGAGTGTCCAACCACTTGTCACAAAGATTTTTGTGTCTACTACACATTTTCTTTTATGGTTTCTTGATTTGGAAAATGGGTAGAGTTATGCCTCCATTTTCAAAAAAACCTAGGTGTTTTTGTGAAATCGAGATAGTTTTGTGATGATAATAAGAGGATGTATGTGAATCTTCATGGCCCTTCTCAAAGAAATGAAAACTTAGCTTATCGAAGGTTGTCAATCCCCATAAGGTCGTTGATGGCCCAATAAAGCCATGAACCACTTGGTTTATTATTCGTTTTCATTTATGAGCACATCCACGTATTAGTCTCATTGTGACATTAAGCAAATTTGATGGTGGGCTACTAGGCTAAGTTCTTTCATCTCTTAGGGTGTTTTCCAATGTGTTGAGCTTGTATAGCTCATTTTGAACCCTTAATAGGCATATCAACCAAGAGATGTAAGCATGGTATTCAAGGTGGGCTAAGTGGTTATTAGAGATTTAAATTTGGTTTTAAAGTTAAAATTAGTCGACAAGTCTAAACATTAGGTTTTTTAAATTTTTTTGGGTAATTTCACCCAAATTCGGTAATCCAATTGTTAATGAAATAACAATTCTCAATTGTTTAAATTGCAGTTTTGAATGCATAAATGAATTCAACACTCTGAAAAATCCCTCATCCACTCAAATTGTACATTCTCAACAACAACTGATATATACAATTCCATCCATTCTTTTGAATTTCTAACCTGTTTCTGAACAAAACGGGTCAATAACAAAATTAATAAAAAAAGCATGCAAAGAGATACCAATATAGCCATCCCTCACTTGGCAAAAGGACTAGCTTGCCAAGTGGCGAAGGATAAAAGAATGAAGCCTCACCCACTTCAACCAACCATTCCTTCAAAAATAACAGCCCTCTCACCTGGAGAGAGGGTAATCATTCCAACAAGGCGACGGGGAGCAGATGAATAATAGGATCTACGCATAGGGGTTTTCGTAGCTAAATGAGGTTCTTTCAAACATGGCAGAGTCTTTTACTGATTGCTTTCCTTCCAAAGCCTGGAATACAAATCGACTGGCCTCCAAGAGAGGGCACAGCTGCCATAAAAGTTTCATCTCTCTTTTCAGCATTTTTTCTTGTCTCATATGCTGTGTGTTTGTTTGGTTTCTATGCTTTTGCAGGTTACAACTTTCAGCAAGGCTTTTATAAGTACAGGTAGAGGTTTTCATGCTGGGGAGGAGAGCATACGGCCTCGTACAACACTTCCTTGTACATGGGTTCATTCACAAGCTGTTGGAGATCCCAAACACATGGGCAGCCATAAGAATAAAAAGCTCTAGCATCTTATGATAGCTCTTTGAGCCTCTTTGGGTCAATGCATTGATCACTCAACTTATTAGAGCTTCAAACTCCTCCCTTCAACCTTAACTTCCAGCCGGGTATTTGATTCTTTGCATATATTTGATTATTTGCTCATTGGGTTTGTTGTGCATAATCTAGTTGCCTGAAGGATGAGATTCTATGGCCTTGTAGAATTATTTGTCATTCATGCTCCATTTTTTTGATTTGTTGGTTTTTTATCTTTATGTAGAAGCCAAAAAGCAAGATTTTCAAGCTTTATTACCTGGTTGTCGTATTTGCTAGATCCTCAAGGAAATTAGATTGTTTAAATTCCATTTTCAGCCCTTTTCTCTGAGCTTGAGCAAGCTGATTTTAGCTTGCTTAAAAGTGCATGTTCAGTACTCTTTTAGGCTTTGCTTAGGGACAAATTTCAGCCATATGAACAAAGATTAAGATAGCAATTCTCAGTTCACTCCAAACTACACTTTCGAGCCTCTTTTTGGAGTTGAAGATTGGTATTTCATTCAAGTTTTCGTGTGTTTCCAGCCCCCAATTGTAAGAAAATGCAATTTGCAGCTTTAATTGGCTTGCTTGAGAAGTTCATTTTCAACCCTTTTCTATAAATTTATAAATTCATGGACGCAATTTTATGTTTGTTGAAGAGTACGTTTTTTAACCTTTCATAGGCTTGACAAGAAATAAAAAAACTCAATCCATATGTGCAAGCATGAGAATGCAATTTTCAGTCTATTGGGCTGGGTGTGGGCATATAATTTTAACCTCCTTTACCAAACTTATAGGGCCATTCCCAGTTCACTTGAAACCAAAATTATAATCCTCTTTTTCGAGCTTCAAATTTCATTTCCAACCCTCCTTTTAAAGTTTAAAATTGCCATTTCATTTATGTTTTTATGTGTATAACGAATTTTCATTTGATTGCATAAGAAACTAAATCTACCCTTCATTTGCTTCATTGAGATGGTAATTTCTATGCCTATACGCTTGCTTAATGGATGATTTTCCATAATTTTTTTTGCTTGAAAACAGAGATGAGAGTTTCAAACTTTGTTTGGCTGGAGACATCAAAAGTAAATGGTTGTATATTGTATTTTATAAAAATAAAAGAGAAAAACGAAAAACCACTAATAAACATCATTTTGGAGATTGGAACCCTAGCGGAGCTTTGCTATGGATGGGCTGCGAAGTACCCTGCAACTCGTGTGGTGGTAGTCTTTCTGTGAATGGGAATGCAACAATGGGTTTTCGATCTCGGGTAGAGGGATGGGGGATATGACGAGCTTTGTTTATAGGAGGGGCGAAGGCGAAGTTTTTTCGAACCAGGGGCTTAGTGTGGCGACATCCAGATAGTGGAAGACAGGTGGACCACGCCGTGGGTTCAGACCTGGCACAAATAAGTAAGATTTGTTGGTCGTTGATGAATCTAAATGGCACCTAAAGGGCAAGGCGATTTGGATAAGAGAGGGTGACAATAACACAAATTGTTTCCATAAATTTGCAAGTTAACAAAGGATAGTAAATTATATTTTGGAAATTAAGAACTAGAATGGTCGTGTGGTGTCCTCTTTAGAAGACATTGTCGAAGCTAGGAAAGGGTATTTTTCTAGCCTATTCAAGGAATTAGCTAGGTGCCCAATTTCATAAATTATAAGTCATTAAATTATTGCCAAAATCCTTCTCTAAGGATATGAACGACTTGCTACAAGCTAAGATTTATCAAAAGGAACGACTCGCTACAAGCTAAGATTTATGAAAAGGAAATTATGTCAACCATGTCCTTATTTCAAAGAAGTAAGAGTCTAGGGTCGGATGGCCTAACAATTGAATTTTACTTAGGTTTCTATGACTTGCTTAAACAAGATTTGTTAAAAGTGGTCCAAGAATCCCAAAGATCTGAAAAAATGTGGGGATCTTTCAATTTGACAATTATTGCCTTAATCCCGAAGAAGGAAGACTTGGCTTCCTTTGAAGATTTTAGACCCGTTTCCTATTGCAATATGATATACAAGCTCATAGCCAATCATCTCAAGTCGGTTTTCAATGAAATTATTTATGAGGAACAATATGGATTTCTTTATAAGTGGCAAATCCATGATGCAGTCTCTCTAACCCAAGAAGCTCTCCATTCCATTAAATCACAAAAGATCCCTTCCATTGTCATGAAGTTTGATCTTTAAAAAGCATATGATAAGGTTAGTTGGACCTTTGTCACGCTAGCTTTGATTCAAATGGGGATGAATTTGAATACAATCAACTGGATTATGGGCTATATTTAATCTTCTTCCTTTAGAGTTCTTATAAATGGTTCCCTTTCCCATTTGTTTCGTCCCTCAAGAGGATTGTGCCAAGAGTGTCCTATGTCTCCTTTCTTTTTTTTAATTATTGTTGAAGGTCTGAGCATGTTATTAAAAAATGCTTAGAGGAACGGTCAACTAAAAGGCCTAAAAATCACCTCTTTGGAAACTCTTACACATCTACTTTTCATTGATGACATTATTATCTTTGGTGCAAGGATTGTTACGAAATTTCAAGCTTTGAAAGGTAATCTAGACTTATTTTGTGGTGCAACAGGGATGCAAATCAACATGGTCAAGTCAAATATGCTTGTAGGTGAAATCCGAGCGGAAGTCTTAGTGCAAATGGATGTTATTCTTCCATTTGCTAGAAAGAATATTGATGATGGGCTCAAATACCTCGGGTTTGAGCTAAAACCAAATGCTTATCACTATGATGATTGGTTGTGGTTTGTTAAAAGAATTCAAGCGAGGATAGCACTTTGGGTGCATCAATGGTTATCAATAGGTGGGAGGTTATTGTTGTTCAACTCAATTCTTAGCAATATCCCAGTTTACAGGGCTTCTATAGCCAAGATTCCAAAAGGTATTCTCACCAACATCAGAAAAATATGCTTTCATTTTCTATGGTCGGGTCATAAGGAGGCATGAGGACTCCCTTTGGTAAAATGGTCGAGAATTGCAATGCCAAAGGAGTTGGGTGGTTGGGGCATAAAATACATATACTGGTTTTATAGATCCTTAGCATCAAAGATTTTATGGAGGTTGATACACAATAATATGTTATGGGGCGGAGTGATGGTATTAGAGTATTTATCAGGTAAGACAATTATGGAGTGGATTCAATCGCCTAGGAAATCGGCGATCAACAGTTTGATATGATGGAAATCAGTGGTCGATGCTTTCCCTCTAATTAGGGATTGGATAGTATGGAATGTGGTTAATGGAAAAAGCATCAGGATCAGTGAGGATCTCTAACACACCCAACCCCCTAACCCTTACTTAGGTTGGTTGGGTGTCAAAATTTCCTCTTCTTCTCTTCGATTCCTTCATCTAAATGAATCTCATGGATGGACTCTACTCATCGAGATCTTTCCAATGACTATAACCAATGTCAAAACCGATCTCTGGATCAAAACTCATGGCCTTCTAAATTTTCTAGGCCTTCGTTGATCAAAACCACTGCATTACCACATGACTCCACGTCACCCGTAGAATACTACGAGGCTTCGTCCGACGCTAGCATGGCTGCCAATGTGTCACTGACCCACCGGCCCACCACGGGTATCGACCCACCCAGATTAACACTACAACACACTTTCGATAGTTGATATTTTGGGGATCGGTCCACCAGGGCACCGACCCACTGACCACTTGAGGCCTCGGCTCATCAGGCCCTTGGCTCTTTTGCTTTCAACCACCGCTTTGACAAATCATCGATATTTGATATTTCAGGGATCAACCCATTGGGGTATGAGGCCCCCGGTTAAACTCAAACTCTTCCAAACTCCAAGTGCTTGATCCGATGGTCCCCCTGACACCTTGGACACATGACCCAGTCACGTCCTGCCACTTGGCTTGACATGTGGTACTATGTGACTCAATACAAAACTATGATCTGAGACTCTCGATCACCTTGACACGTGGACCAATTGCTACACGACACGTGGACTAACTGTTACACGATACGTCGACTAACCGCTACATGACACCTGGACCAATTGCTACACGACATGTTGACTAACCGCTACATGACACGTGGGCCAACTGCTACACGACACGTCGACTAACCGCTACATGACACGTGGACTAACATGGTACTACATGTCATTGCAGAGCACAAGTGTTCAGCCAACTAGGTGTTGACACTTGTCCACTATGTGTTGGCTTGATTATGTTGTGCAACATCGCTCTGGCGTCATTGACACGTGGCCTATTTCCACTCGCAACTGACAAGGGATGAGGGTCAGAACCCTTCCCGGAACCATGCCCACATCGTTATGGGGATTTCAGAAAATCACGAGGGAAAATGGGCTTGGAAGAAAAAAAATTGGGATCCTAGGAAACGAGCAAAACCCTTCCTGGAACCATGCCCCATCGAGCATCAGGATATTAGGACAATCACAAATGGAAGACGGGTTGTAACACTTCCAATATCAGGTACTCCAAGGCATTAAACCTCCCTCTTGAGCTTATAAAGAAATTCAACGATCGAGATCTTCTTGGCCCTCAAATCCAACGACGGGGATTTGAGGGGCGTGAAACTAATAGTTTTATGCCCAACTGGGTCCGCATTTGATTTGTCAACAAACCAGACGCTGACACGTATCACCCTCCGGGTACGTTGGATGCCATGCTAGCACTAATCCAGGAGATCAAAAAATGCTCAAAAATCAAAGTGCTCGAAATTGCTTGAAAACAAATTCATGGCGTAAATCTCGTCCGCACAATCCCAACGCAACTTGAACAGGCTCAAACGGAGTTCTTATGAGAGAGATATCGCGTTCTGTCTGTTTTCCCAAACCTGCAAAAGAAATGTTGACTCTATAGTCTGTATAGTCTGTACAGGCCACGTGGTAGTTGACCGTATGACCATACAAGCTGATGTGGATTGGACACGTGGTAGAGGGTGTTGACATGGCACGCTGAGTTGGCAGGGTTATGTGGACCAATCCACGTCTGACACGTGGCATGTTTGAAGACGAATGAAAAGATGCCACGTGGCCTAGACAGGGGCCGCTAGGTGGCACCCCCTTTATGGTGGTTTAAAATTTTGTTTGGAGTCTATCGAGGTCGAACCCGCGACCTCCGGGTGTGGGCAGAGTCTTAGCATAGGTCAGGCTACCAGCTCGCCTATGCGAAGTTCTTAACCATATAGTTGTTAACATTTATTTAAACTTACAAAATGTTTCATGTGTGCGGAAAAAGGGTCGGGGCTTAGCCCCAGCCCATGGACACGACCCACACCACATACCATATGACCAATGGCACGGGTATCCAATGGTCAAGCTGATGGGTGCGGGTGTTAGGTTCGCACCAGGCCACATGGGGGCCATGCAACCGGGATCTCCGTCGGACAAGGCACTAACCTCCCTAACGGTGCGAAAATTTTACCTGGTTTTCAGAAGGCACGTGATGTTGGGTTTAGGCACGGGAAACACACAGAGGCCAGGCTCAGTCACACAGAGGTGTGTTTTGGCTAGCAGAGACAACAAGTTATTGGGAAAAACTTCCAAGAAGTGTATTTTTCTCAATTTTTTGCCAAACCAGGTGCAGGAAGAGCCCGGCTAGGGGTTTTAGGACATTTTGGAGCCATATATTTTTCATTCTGAGCATTATAAAGCACTAATCTTAACACTTTGAGCATATAATGATAATGATTCATGGGAGCTGGACCAAGAGATGTAGCCCAAGAGGGGTGAACTCCTTTATCATTTTGTTGTGTTATGTGTTTATTATGATGGTTGTTTATGATTGTTTATGTTGTTCATTTTAAGTAAAAACTCATTAATTTTATGTACTTGCAACTTGATCCAATTGCCTAAGACACATACATATTCCACTTACAAATTTGTATACACAAACCTTTTCATTTTCATATCAAGATCGTATCAAAGCAAAGGTTTTTTAAAGTTTGATTGTTTGCAAGTGTTTTGTTTTCTGATGCTTACAAGGTTGAAGCTCACAAGAGGAGAAGGTCAACTTGTAGAGCCAAGTTCTCAACTTTCAAGAAGGAGAACCATATATTCACCTCAAGCTTCAAGGAGGCATTCACCAAGTATGGCTCATGAGGATAGTCATGAAATCCCTACTTCAGAAGATGAAACTTTCAAAAAATCTTTTTATGATATGACATAATTGGTAAAAGTTTTATTTGAAGAAAGGAATGAAAGGTTGCAAGGTTAAATCTCAAATCCTCCAAGAGGTAATGAAGATAGTGGTGATAAAATTCTAAAAGGAAATGGAGGGAATGGTGATACTCCACCTCTTTCACCTCCATCTTCCACTTCTTCTACCATTTCACAACCACCTCCAAATTCTCCAAAAGAACATGGTAAAATTCCTCCACAAACTCCTTTGCTTAAGCTTGATATTAAGTTTGAATTGCCTATGTACAATGGAGAGGTAAATGCTGAGAAATTGGATAACTGGATTCGTCAAATTGAAGTGTATTGTAGGATACAAAGAATCCAAGATGATGAAACTAAGATTCAACTTGCTTCTCTTAGATTGGCAAGTGGAGCACTCATTTGGTGGGAAGCCAAAACTCAAGAGGACATGAAGAAACATGGTAAAGTTTTATCCTCTTGGAATGATTTTATTGTTGCAATTAAAAGACAATTTTATCCATTAGCATACATGCAGAAAGCTATCATGGATTGGCAAAATCTTAGGCAAGCTAAAAGGAAAAGTGTGCAAATCTACACTCAAGAATTTAGAAGAAGAGCTTTGATTTTGGGTATAGACTTATTTTCTCAAGAAACTTCACTCAAATACATTGGAGGATTGCACAATTATTTGAGACACACAATTCTCATGTTTAACCCTACAAATCTAGATGAATTTTGTGTACATGAAACTCATTTGGAAGCAAGAGGGAAGAATGCTCCTCAAGAGGGCAACAAGAAGCCATTTTTTAATGGAGACAAAGGAAAGAGGAAATTCAAAGGAAATGGAAAGAAGAATGCTTCAGTAAAAAAAGAGTGAGAAAAACTTTCATGTAAACAATGTTCAAAAGATGGCCATGATGAAGACCATTGTTGGAAACTTCATCCTGAAATGAAACCCAAAAAGTTCAACAACAAAGGGAAACCAAAGACTGGTGCAACTACACAACATGATTTAGGATCTGATTCTAGTGATGAAACAAAAATCACAGCCATGGGTTTTCAAGGTAAGGACTCTATTTCCAATACTAGTTCTTTAAGTAGTAGCCTGAATGAAACTCAACATGAAAAAGAAAGAACGGAGATTTTCCACGTAAGGATAATTTCAAAACATACCAAGATAGATACTCTATTTGATATTGGATCTCAAGCAAACCTCATTTCTGAAGACATTGTCAAGAAATTGCATTTGGAAACTAATCCTCATCCTAAACCATATCCTCTATGTTGGATATGTGACAATGCCAAATTGCATGTGACAAGAACATGTAAACTTACATTTGCCGTCACTGCAAACTTTATAGATGAGGTAGAGCTTGATGTTATTCCATTGGATATTTGTGGTATTGTGTTGGGAAGCCCATATTTATATGATAGGAGATCCATCTTTCATCGTCATGAGAACAAATATCATTTTTTTTTAAATGGAGTTGAGTACATTGTTAGAGCACATACAAAGAAGTTGAATTTGTCACTTGTAAATGCTGGCCAAATGAAGAGATTAGTCAATGCTAGTAAGAACTTTGTATTCTTGATTATTAAACCCAAATACAATGTTGAAAAAGAAGTTTTCCAAGGTTGTGATGCAAAGTTAAAATCTGATTTATATGAGGTTGTTAACGAATATGATGAGATGTTTCAGGAACCAAAAGGATTGCCTCCTAAAAGAGGTATCCAACATGAGATTCAATCGCAACAAGATTGTCCTCTTCCAAACATTTGTATGTACAGGATGTCAGTCATGGAGAATGTTGAAATTAAAAAACAAATCCAAGAGTTGTTTGACAAAGGGGTTATCATGCCAAGCACATCACCATGCGGGTCACCAATTGTTTTAGTACCAAAGAAAGATGGTACACAACGCATGTGTGTAGATTTTAGAGCCTTGAACAAGATTACAGTAAAGAATCGTTACCCTCTTCCTAGAATTGATGATTTGCTTGATCAATTGAAAGATGCTAAGTATTTTACTAAGTTGTACTTGAGAAGTGGATATCATCATATTAGGATTGTTGAAGGAGACACATGGAAGATAGCTTTCAAAACATAGCAAGGTTTGTTTGAATGGATGGTTATGCCATTTGAGCTTTGTAATGCTCCTGCTACATTCATGAGAGTTATGAATGATGTTTTAAGGCCTTTTCTTGTTGATTGTATAATTATCTACTTGGATGACGTGTTGATATTTAACAAATTTCGTGAAGAGCATGTTAGGCATGTAAAGCAAGTTTTAGATGTCTTGAAGAAATAAAATTTGTTTTTAAAGATGTCTAAATGTGAGTTTGGAAAGACCTCACTTGTTTACTTGGGACATATTGTTGGGAGGGGAGAGATGAAAATAGATCCTTCCAAGGTCAAAGTAATTTTGGATTGGTCCAAGCCCAACAATGTAACAGAGGTAAGAAGATTTTTGGGAGCTTCCCAATATTGGAGAAAGTTTATTGCTAACTTCTCTTCAATTGTAGCTTCATTATATGCAGTGACAAGCATCAAGCAAGTTTTCCAATGGGGAAGAAAGAAACAAAAAAAAATTGATGCATTGATTAGTTCAACTCCAGTTCTTGCACTTCCTGATTTGAGACAACCATTTGAGATACAAACATATGCAAGTAATTATGCCATGGGAGCATTCTTGTTGCAACATGGTAATCCCATTTGTTTTCATTCTGAAACTTTTAATGGTGATGTGATTAAGCATCCTACTTATGACAAGGAGTTGTATGCATTGGTGGAAAGTGTGAAAAAATGGAAACATTATTTGTTGGGAAAAGAAACTATTATTCACACAGATCATCAACCATTGCAATACTTACAATCACAAACAAAGCTACAACAAGCAAGACACTTCAGGTGGATGGGTTTCCTATAACAATTCCACTTGGTTATCAAGTATAAGAAACGGATTTATAACAAAGTTGTTGATATGCTTCTAGGCCTATTGTTAGTGCTTCAATTATTCTTAAGCATAATTCTACCATGCATGAGAGCTATGTTGAACAATATGCTTTAGATGTCGATTTTAAAGAAGTTTATGCAACTTTGTGTCATTCTAACCAAGTTGAGGAATTGGATTACCATGTGCATGATAAGATTTCATATCATCTTGGAAAGCTTTGTATTCCACAGGGTGAAAGAGTCAACATCATAAGGGAAGCACATTCTTCTCTTATTGTTGGCCACTTTGGTGTAGGCAAGACAATGGCTAATTTGCAAAGGTATTGCTATTGGCCTAAAATGAATGAAAGTGTTTCAAGATATGTAAGAGGATGTTCTTCATGTGCTACAAATAAGCCTAGAAATAGAAAGTTAGGAGTGTATACTCCACTTCTGGTTCCTTCTCGTCCTTGGGAAAGAATTTCCATGGACTTTGTAGGAGGCTTACCTATGTCTAAAAAGAATCATGATTATCTTTATATTGTGGTTGACCGTTTCAACAAACTGTGTATTTCAATGCCTTGTAAGAAGCAGGTTACAGCTGAAAAAACGACACAAATGTTCTTTCAACATGTATGGGTACATTTTGGGTTGCCCAAATCCATTATTTTTTATCGAGATTCTCGATTTATTGGGAACTTTTGGTCAAGCTTATGGGAACTCATGGACACCAAGTTGAAAAAGAGCACAAATTTTCACCCACAAACAGATGGTCAAACAGAAGTGGTGAATAGAACAGTAGTACATCTTCTTCATGGTTATTGCAGGAAACATCCTAAGCTTTGGGATGAGCACTTACACTACATTCAACATGCTTATAACCGGGCTAAGCATTCATCGACTCAAACATCTCCATTTGAGGCACGTTTTGGTTATTTTCCAAAATCTCCTTTAGATTTTATCTTTGGGAAGGATATTGCTATTGATGGTCATTATGACATTGATAGAGCAAAGAAGTCCATTGAACAAATTCAATTGGTGCATCAAATGGTACAAGAACAGTTGGAAAAGAGCCAAGCCAAGTACATGACAAGCATCGTGTTGATCACAGTTTCCAAGTTGGAGATGAAGTTTGGATTTACATTAGAAAAGAGAGGCATAAAGGAGAAGGTAAAAAGATGAAACCAAATAGATACGGACCTTTCAAGATTCTTGAAAAGATTGGTAACAATGCCTTCCGTTTGGATTTGTCTCCTTATATGCAAATGTATGCAGTTGTTAATGTTGAGAATTTGAGATTGTATGAGCCTCATTTGATTGATGATCAAGGAGAGCATGTTTAGATTCCTTCCATAGATGACTTATCTACAGAATATCTTTCAGAATTGCAGGAGGATACAATCCTTGACAGGAAGATAAGAACTTCAAAACAAGAGAATGTGGAATACCTTTGTGTTGGTCTTAAAGGCACAAATCCAAGAAAATCTAAATGGATTGAGGTTGGAAATGTGAGGGAACTATACCCTCGTCTTCAGATTGACTGAAAGTAGTCTTTTGGAGGTCCAAAAGCTTCCCAATGGGGAGGAGTGATCCAAGGGATCAAAAAATGTTCAAAAATCAACGTGTTCGAAATTGCTCGAAAATGGATTCATTGCGTATATCTCGTCCTCACGATCCCAACGCAACTTGAACGGGCTCAAACAAAGTTCGTATGGGAGAGATATCACATTCTGTCAGTTTTCCCAAAGAGGCAAAAAAAAAATGTTGACTGTATAGTTTGTACCATCCATACAGGCCACGTGGAAGCTGATCGTATGACTGTACAGGTTGACATGGACTGGACACATGGCAGAGTGTGATGACATGGAAAGCTGATTTGGTAGGGTTACATGGACCAATCCGCGTCTAACATGTGGCATGTTTGAAGACGAATGAAAAGGGTGCCACGTGGCCCAACCAGGGGCCGCCGTGTGGCACCACCTTGTGGTAGTTTAAGAGTTTGTTTGGATTCCACCGAGGTCGAGCCCGCGACCTTTAGGCATGGACTGAGTCTTGGCATAGGTCGAGCTACTAGCCCGCCTACGGGAAGTTCTTAACCATATAGTTGTTAACATTTATTTAAACTTGAAAAATGTTTCATGTGGGCGGAAAAAGGGTCGGGGCTTAACCCCAACCCATGGACACGACCCATACCACATACAATATGACCAATAGCGTGGGTATACAATGGTCAAGTCGACGGGCATGAGTTTTAGGTCGGCGTCAGGCCACATGGGGGCCATGCGACAGGGATCTCCGTCGGACAAGGCGCTAACCTCCCTAACGGTGCGACAATTTTGCCCAATTTTCGGAAGGCGTGTGGTCCTAGGTTTAGGCATGGGAAACACACATAGGCCAGGTTCAGTCACATAGAGGTGTGTTTTGGCGAGCATAAACAACAATTTATTGGGAAAAACTTCCAGGAAGTGTATTTTTCTCAATTCTTGGCCAAACCAGGTGCAGGAAGAGCCCAGTTAAGGGTTTTTGGACATTCTGGAGCCATCTATTTTGCATTCTAAGCATTGTAAAGCACTGATTTTAACAGTTTGATCATACAATGAAAATGATCCATGGAAAGATGGACTAGGAGATGTATCCCAAGAGAGGGGTGAACTCCTTTATCATTTTGTTGTGTTATGTGTTTATTATTATGGTTGTTTATCAATGTTTATGTTGTTCATTTTAAGTAAAAACTCATTAAGTTTATGTGCTTGCAACTTGATCCAATTTCCTAAGACACATACATATTACACTTGCAAATTTGTATACACAAACCTTTTCATTTTAAGATCAAGCATGTTACATCACAATGACATCATTTTCTCTCCCTTTATGTTTTCAAGTGTATAAAGTTTGGAACCTTGCGTGGGAACTCTGCCCCACCGGGTATCGGGTTATTGGGACATCACGGTATGGAATTGGACTTGGAGATATTTTGATATTTCGGGGGTAGAGAGATGAAACCTTTCTCGGAACCTTGTCCTATATTGAATATCGAATATCGGGCATCACTAAAGGGGAACGAGTCTTGGAGACCTTTCCTGGGTCCAATATACGGGGCATCAATCCCCTCCTGAAATTTCTAAGGAATCAACGATTGGGATCTGCTCAACCCTTAGATATGAAGGTTATAACTCCAAGGCACTAGAGCAAAGGTTTAAACCCGACAAGGCCCACACTCGACCCACCCACAAACTAGATGCTGACAAGTGTCACTCCTTGTGACACAATGGCAACCATGTTGGCATGACACATTATACCGACGTCATCCTTGCTCTTTCGTTTACAAAAAAAACGGTGGAACCAAGGGCTGGAACCCTATCCCACCAGGTATTGGGTATCAAGTGTTTGATAAAGCCTACCATGAGAGACCTTTCAGTACTTTAGGGATAAAATAACCTGATAATCTAAGGGCTCCTGGTTCCTAGATCTTTGGTGGAGGTCTAACAGTTGGGTTCAACCTCCCCGCTGATCCAATGACAATTGTTTCTCACTTATTTACACTTAAATGGATAACGGGTATGGTAACGACCGCAAAACCCAACAGCAAAACCACGTCCCACTGAGATCTGATGACTTCATGAGGTCGGTTACAATGATTAGTCAGGGCATCCATTCCTCCCCTAAACAACAATACTAGTTAATTCATTTACCAGTTAAAAGGAGATCGGATTGCTCCATTCAACTCAGAGTTATCCAATCCTTAAATTAATCATCTGCCTCCCTCTCACAGGAAAACCCTTTTCATCAAGTATATTACTAGGCACATAGGGAAGCATAGCCACTAGTCTTTCAGTTTCCTTATAGATTCTAGCCCATATCCATGCACTTATATCCATTACATCAACATGGAGTGTTTTTATCTTTTAGAACAAAATACATAATTTCTTATGTTCCAATGTACAAAAGATATGCAATTCATACAGTTCCATAGTTACTAAATACATAGACTTTCCAATGAAACAAACATTTAATCCATCGAGCAGGTTTACATATTTATAATGCAATCACATGCACCCAGTCATTCATTCTATTTCAATGACACAGAGTATAAGGAATTCTTATCTATTACAAGTTGTAGCCATCCCAACTGACTGTGGGTGAACGTCTTTCCACTCAACCATAGGCTCAGATGCACTCAAACTCTACATTATGGCCACCCATGTGCCAAGCCATGATACCACCAGGGAATTCTCTTAGGTTCTCAACATGTTTCTCTGCTCTGAAAAATCTTGTATGTCTTCCCACACACATGTGGGTTCTCTATCGTTTTTCTACCTCCACTCATGCATTCCTCCTGATTAGAACTGGCTCGTTTTCCTGCATGCCTCTATGCGTTTACCCTCTGTCTCCCGTGAAGGTTCTTGACCTATCTTTCTTCCCTTTTGTCAGAAGGAACTCGTGGGGTCAATCTAGGGATTGTAAATGGGTACTCTATTGTACCTTTGGCTCACAGTTTATGTTGTCCCAACTAGGTCTTCCATGCTTCCATTCATTGAGGGCGGTCGGTTCTCCAACTACCAATTTCTCCCTCATTAACTAATTTTTTTAAATAAGGAAAAAGGGGAAACAATTTATTATTTCCAAAATAAGTAACTTAGCAAGAGGCTTGGGTTCTCTTAGCATAATGAATCACCTTTTTAAGCTCCCTCACTCTTTCTTCTTGTGGTTTCATGGCCAATACTCTAAGACTTCACCCATCAATTAGTTGTTTGGATTTTAAATTACACACTAACACATTTACATCATTTACAAGCCATAGCATGGAAACATTATCTCTATGTTGAGATAAACCATTACTAATCATAGTTAATTACAATTAATTCAGGGGGTTAAAAATGGGGTGTTACATCCCCTCCCCCTTAAATAGGAACATTGTCCTCGGTGTTCTCTACATCTCAGCAACACCTGCCATGCTTTCATCTTTCAGCCACTTCGGCAATGTACTATTTTTCCTTACAGTTTGGTCTATTTATAGACCCTTGGAATTCCAACACATGCCTACAACAAATATCATATAGCATGCCTATTAAACCAATTCAATGTATTAACATCCATTGTTGTTCATAATTTAGGAGAAACGTTGTTGTTCATAAGTATTGTACATATCAACACAATACTTATCTATGCAATTCATGGATCTGCATCCATATGTCTACCACATTTATTTAGCTCATTGTGTTTCCTTTAACATATTCACTGTGATCATAACCCAAATCAACAAATAACAAAAATTATTGAAATCTCTTATTTCTTGTGGTCACTCACCTTCCTGGCTCAGGAATCCCCTTCTCTATTGTACAGTCCCTCATGCGATCCATCTTTATTGCAAAGGCTTTCTCGATAGGAAGAGTTTCAAATACTTCATCGAGTCTTACAGTCGAGGCATCCCTCAGGCTCACTTTTCCAAGGCGTCCCTTAGGCCCACTCTAACACAACACAACCATATCAAGGTGATTATGGCATACGAGGTCTTCATGTCACACCAATGGCCTTTTCCATTCTTTTCTAGCTCGACAACCTTAATCTTTCCCTTCAAGACAGATTTGTCATCTCATCTGTATCATGCATACAGAAATCCAAGAGATATTTTCATAATAATTCCAATCAGAATTCTTTCAAATATGCTCCCCACATATTTCAAATTTTCACTTATCAGTTGTCAAATATGTTATGTATAGGAACCAGATTCCACAAGTATGAGACTTCTTTCTCATAATAGTTTGGATCTTTAAAGTTGCAAGCATCGACCTTCCTTATGGACTTTTATTTTTTCCATATCCAAGACCATATTTCCTGCAATTTCAATCTTCGCATAGCCAAATAATTTGTTAGCTTCTCATGCACATTATATTTTCATTGCACATTCACAATGACTCAACAATTCTTAAAATTGTGCATACCAACAATTACATCACGTTATTCACTAACCATATGAAACGGAATGATAACATCATTCCCTATACATGAATTGTTTCAGCACATAAAGCTTTTTTCTAAAATGCAATCAAGCATCTCATGCAATTTACTAATGTGCCAATTATTTATGGCCGCATTCATAGAATGCAGCCTTGCATTGATTTCAGATCACCACATTTTATGTTATGCACCTTTCCATGGCAAGTTGGAACTCGACCAACCTCTCACCACATGGCTTCTTTATCCACATTCATTATTACATCAGTATTGTGTTTCCTACTGAGTTGATCGCGACCTCAAATCAACCTACATTATATGAAATTAAAATTTCATATGAATGCATTCAAGTATTCTTTCTTTGTTTGAAATCAAGGTGTCAATATTCATGGCCACTCACTTCCTCTCTTTACCATTTCACAACTATGTTGAAGTTCTGGAAGGTCATTCTTCCATAAGGGAAGTACTATGCATTCCCATTCATGCAAACATGCATTCTTTCAATGCATATAACATCATTATGTTCATGAGCACTTCTATTTATAATTGTTTACCATTAATCAATGCATTCATGACACATTTGCTCATGAATTCTTGGAAAAGAGTCCAATCCATATTTTCCCTTCAGAGGTACCTTCCTCTGTCATCTAGGTTTTATTTTTCTGAATCATACCCTGCTTCGGTATCAATGACATACAACAACCAATCAAAACTATATTTGTATCATCAAAACACGAAATATTTCAAAAGGGGTCCTTGCCTAATCCCTTTGAACCATACACTACATTGGCACGAATGTTTTTTACATATACATGTATGGCTGCCAACAACCTCTCTGACATTATCTCATCAATGGTGCTTCATGGGGACTCAAAAGGTCCCTTCATCAACCTATTCAAGAGAAACTTTTTTGTATTTATTCTTTGCCTGAGGTTGTCCACCATTGGAAGTTGTCTCCTCAACAGCTCCAATCTTTCATGCATATAGCAATTATAATCACAATTATATCAATTTTCATGTCAAGTCACAATGCATGTACCATAGATTTTAAATCAACAAACATTTTCTGCTATGTCCTAGCATATCTAATTGTAGTCTACCAAATTATTCCCCAATAAACATATTTGAGTTGTTTTGTTATACGTCCATGATTACAGTCAACACTCTCATGCCAGAAACATTCATATATAATAATTTTCTCATTCTGAAGAGATACAATAATCAACAAGAGAGGAGTCAAGGGGTTCTCCATTTTTCCAACTCCTTTAAACAATATGGAATTTTCATCTTAGTTGAATTATTTCCAAGACCTTTCTGCCATTTCCATATCATGGCAGTACTCATAGTGTTCATTCAATCATCAACATTTATTATCTAGTTTCCACCAGATGTATTGGTTTCCTTAGGGACACACAACTCTTCTAGACAAATTAGAGATTAGAGTGAGAAGGGTGTCCCCCCTTTCTCTACATTATTTCTTCACATTGCCCTATTCTTGGGCCTGCCTGATCCACTCATTGAGCAGTCTAAGGTCAAGTTCATCTTGATGTGTTCTTATTTAGTGAACCTATCTTTCCTGGATGTAACAACTTGCTACAACACAAGTTTTAGCTTACAAAATCAATTTCAAAGTAGTGCATCCATGCACCTTAACCATAAAGGGAAATCAAAATGATTTAATCATTTACTTGCATGTCTTTCACACATGCATTATCTTTTCAAAATGTAATCTAGGATTCTTATACCAATAGGATTTTACAACCCACTGCCAAATTTCTAGCAGTCATTAGCTTGCATGGCTTTGTTCTCCTGACACAATCCTTACATCGTCCATCCACATAGGACTATCTCAACATGCATCTTCCATGTTGCAATATCCAACAACACCTAAAATGGTATCAACTCTGAGTTCAACATTAGCTTAACATTTCAACGATTTACCCAATTCTTCATAAAGAATTATAGGTATGCATACATTCAACTACACATTCAAACATGTACATCTATCTAAAATCATTTTTACATTCACAATGTTCTTGTATGCACTCAACCATATGCCTCAACATAGTGTGTGTATAGTTGTTACGCTTTTATAACTTATACTTGCACATCTATTAAAATCATTTTATCTTACGATTGTTCTCAATCATTTACATGCAATTTCCAAAGGCATAATGACATTCTTGTTCACTTTCTTATTCAATATTTCACACTAGTTTTTCTAAAGAATGGCATGCAACCCCTTCAAGTTTGTATTCAAACAAATCAAAATAGACTCTTCAAAACAGAGTCAACTAGGTATCCATAGCATTACCCAAAACTTGGCAAGTACTACTCTTGCCCCACAACCCACTTATTTAAGCATGCACTCATACCATTCATCCCTTGTAATAAATTCATTCCATGCACCTAATCATATATATATATATATATATATATATATATATATATATATATATATATATATATAATGAGAACTTCGATGTTAAATAATAAAAATGCCAATGTATATGGATGACATGAAGAAGGTGCATGCACAAGGATTCGTTGCTTGCACCTTCTTCATGTCATTCATATACATTGGAATTTTTAATCTAACATCAACCTTCTATGATGAGAACTTATAGTCAATCACATGACCCAGGTCTAATGAGAACTTATAGTCAATCACATGACCAGTCTCAAAAACATAATCATTATTATGTTTCCCTCTTTATATGGTGAAAACCAACAAGAGGTCACTCTTTCCCATCTACTATAAAATCTCTCCATAATTTAGAAAATGAAAATATGTAATTACAACATCACCTAGGGAAACAAGATGCCAATTCATATCTGTCTTCATACCTCAAATCATTTTGGGTCAGTATACCCTTACAAGGGAACTCATACCTAAATTCCCTCTCATTGTTACTTGAGCATATTAAGCCATAATATATGGCTATCATCACTCTCTGGATCTTATCAAATTCATTGGTCTTCAGAGAAATGTCCCAGCACTCCCTTTACCATACTCTGGATCAACACCTTACTGGTCCTTTTCCTTATCTTCATAGGGTTGTAATAAATAGCATCATCAACATTCTCATTCGTGTTGTTAACTTTTCCTATTGTTATCAAATCCTTAATAACCCAAAATGACCCATCAACACACTATATTTTGCAGCTAACAAAATGCTTCTCTAAGTCTATATGCATGTTAGACACATGCTCTATTACTGCTATATGCATTGGCAACATATCCACCTTATAATGTTGAGGGTTTTTAATAATCATAACATTCATTCTTGGAACCTCTCAATTCCAAGCAAACACAACATTACTTGCTTCATTTACATATGCTTAAATGGCTACCCTAGCAACAAGTTTCTTTTAATATAGGTCAAATGAATTGACCTTAACAAATTTCCATCATTCCTCTAAGCATGATGAGTTATTCATATAGGGATTAGTCTCTTATTAAGCAACAATTATAACTGCCAAGGATTCTATCAACCCATACTCAATTCCTTTTACTATAAATATTTTTCCATAAGGGTCTTATCCCTTATATAAACAACCATCATAAATGCAAGAGGCTTTGTCTGCCCAAGTGGATAAACAACATTGCAACTTAAAAAAAACAACTCAACTCATCCATTTTCTGGACTCATGCATCCTTGTAACAAGATTATGCTTCTCTTGCCATTTATAGTGACATCTTACCATTAATGCCTATTATCGTCTTCAAATTCTTGCAGAAATATTTCAAATTCCAACAAGGTCGTGGCATAATTCTTCTTGTTTCAAATTAGCATGATTAATTTTCTACTGTGCAAATTCAAAAAATTAATCTGCAATCTTTCATTTCAATAAACTTGTGTAGTTAAGATTTAAATTTTAATGTAGAGATCAATTTGTCAACAGACTTTTCTTGGCCTTAGTATACCAGTCTTGTGATTGTTCTCTAGCCTATCTAGGTCTAGTGTTTGAATCTCTGCTTTGATACCATTTTGTAACACACCCAACCCCCTAACCCTTTCTTAGGTTGGTGGGGTGTCAAAATTTCCTCTTCTTCTCTTTTATTCCTTCCTCTAAATGAATCTCATGGATGGATTCTACTAGTCGACATCTTTCCAGTGACTATCACCATGCTCAAAAATGATCTCTAGATCAAAAGTTATGGCCTTTTAAATTTTCTAGGCCCTCGTTGGCCAAAACCATCGCACTTCCATGTGGCACCCACGTGGCTCCATGTCACCCATACAACCCTACGAGACTCCATCTGACCTTGACATGGTTTCCAACATGGAACCAACCCACTGGGGGTATTGGTCCACTCGGCTTAACACTACCAACACACTTTCAATAACCAATATCCCAACACTGACCCACCGAGGCCTCGTCTTACCGGGCCCTCAGCTCTTCTTCTTTCGACCACCGCTTTGAAAAATTGTCGATATCCGATATTCTGGGGATCCGTCACCGAAGCATTGGGCCACTGACCCACCAAGGTATCGAGCGCCCGAGTAAAATTGAACTCATACAAACTCCGAGCACCCGATCTGGTGATCCTGTTGGCACCATGGACACGTGGCCCAATCACGTCCTACCACTTGGCTTGACACATGGTACTACGAGACTCAATATAGAAATATTCCCTGAGATTCAGAATCACCTTGACACATGGACCAACCGTTACACGACACATGGCACTACACGTCATCACAGAACACAAGGGTTCATCCAACCAGTTGTTGATACTTTTCCACTGCGTGTTGGTTTGATTACGTCATTCAACATCCCTCTGATATCATTAACACATGTATTGTCTCCACTCATAACTAAAAAGGGGTGAGGGTCAGAACCATTCTTGGAACCATGCCCACCCAATTATTGGGATATCGAAAAATCACAAGGAAAAATGAGCTTGGAAGAAAACTTCCAGGGATCCAAGGAAACGAGCAGAACCCTTCCCGGAACCATGCCCCATTAGGCACTGGGATATTGGGACAATAAAAAATGGAAGACAAGATGTAACACTTTCAATATCCTGTACTCCGAGGCATCAAACCTCCTACCTGAGATTATAAAGAAATTCAACAGTCGATATATTCTCATCCCTCAGATCCAACAACGGGGATTGGAGGGGCACTGAACCAATAGTTTTACACCCAACCAGGCCCACATTTTACCTATCGATAAATCAGATGCCAACACATATCACCCTCCGGGTATGTTGGTTTCCATGCTGGCACGTTACGTCACAATGATGTCACTTTCTCTCCCTGCATGTTTATGTTAAGCCCTAATATTGGCTCATTAACCCTTAATTGGGGCATATTAG
>SNQJ01S0028109.1:6407-17325 GCA_010110895.2 Picea sitchensis | reverse complement strand
AGAAGGTTCTACTTCTAGAAGATTCCTCCTCTAGAAAGTTCTTAGGTGATGGTAGCACTATATAAAGGGGTTCAAGCAATGTAATGAGATATGAAGAGAATTATTGTATTTGGAGCGGTAGCTCAATAGGAGGATGCCCCCTCAAAGAGGCAAGTGAACAGGAGAGGATCCCTTCCATAAAATGATCCATGGTATGGTGTTTCTCTACTTCAATGGTTTGATATAATAAAGTGTGTTTCTTCTATATTGCTTTGTGGATCTATTGTGTATTCAGTATTTGTGGTTATTATATTTGTAGATCTATTCAAGAACTTAACAACAATACTCTCAAGGAAAGTATCTCAATTACCCAATTCACGACCATCCAGTGAACTTCTACCCAATTCCATCATCCAATTCACAAGACTCTATGTTTATGCACTCGCTACAATTGAACCTGTGTTTTGTTGATGAAAATGAATGACCTTATCCTAATACCAACATTTTTCAATTTTGCTTAGCTAGAGAAAAATAGTCAGGATTATCACCCTATGTTTATATCCCCTTTTTCAAAAATTTCAATTAATTCTCAAGAAATATGTCATTGGAATTAATGTTATCTTTTATAATTGCAGTATGTCAAAAAAAAAAAAAACTATTTATAACATAAAGTATTTTTTTTATTTTTTGAACAGATTTAGAAATAAAATTTTGATATAAGATTACACATAAACTCAAATGAGACTTCAAAACCATCCAAAGATTTTATTTATTCAAATCTAAAATACAACCAACAACATTATTCATACCCAAAAGGTAAGGACCAAAATGAGACTTAGTAGTCAAAGATGGTATATTACATCATACATATACCAATGGTATCTTTTAGTGATACCAAGACTGAAACAAAGATGAAATGACAGGCCACAAATGCCACTGCCTTGACTCTACATAAAATCCTTAATCAGTACTGAAAGCTAATACATATATCTAATAAGAACCCACAAATTATTAGAGACGGATGATCAACCTTGTGAAGTATATCAACAAATCAATACTTCTTGGTTCTCCTTATTGCCACCTTCAATAGGATCCTGATATCAACAAGAAGTTCTTATCACTTATGTATCTCAGAGATGAATGAAATAGTAAATTAATCTCACTTAAGAAGCAAGAGCAGACCTTATCAGAGTTTTTCTCTCTATCACCCTCCCTTTTGCTTGTCCCTTGAGTTCTCTTTTATTCTCTCAAATGTAGTTTGAGAAGTTCAACTACTTTTAGTTAAGTCATTAACTAATTTTAGTTAACGGGGAAAACTCATAATTGAATAATAATAATAATTAATGATAAGGATAAAATAAATACTAACTAAAGGTGGGGACTGTTGGTTGTGGAGCATGAGTATCTTCCTGATTCATAGGTCTTTGTTTTCAGCCGTGTTTATACCCCATGAAGACTTTACACCCTGGAAGAATGTACACTCCTCCACGCGGAGGAGTGCAGAGGGGGGTTACCCCCCTCTACAGGGTTTGGGGGCAAGCGGGCCCCCGACGGGGGTTCGGGGGTGAAGCCCCTAAAGGAAAATTTTCCTTGTAAATGTATATTGTAATTTCATTGTAAATATGGATCATTCATTATAAGGTCACATATCTGACGGTAGAAGTTATGTTAGTGTTATTTTTCCCTAGAAGGAAACCCTCTTTTATGAGGGAAATGTATTACGGTTATGGATTATTGGCGAATATTGTATTCTGAGTGAGGAGACTGTGAGAGAAAGAAGAGGAAGTTACAGCGGGTGTGTTGTAGGTTGTATCCCTTCATTTGTTGGATAATAATAAAGCAAGGAACTAGAAATTTCTCTAGTGGACGCAGCCCACACTGGTTGAACCACGTATATTTGTGTCTCTATTGTATTGTGTATCTTTTGTGTTTTGTTTCCGCATTTGTTTTATTTTATTGCTCCGTGATCCTGTTTTTCTAACAGAGACCCCCTAATGACCTTTTGAACTTTTAACATGTCCCCCTTGTTTCTACTTTAAAAAATAAACATAAATTAAAGTCATCCAACATCCATTTAATTATCAACATAGCACATAGCACATATCCCAATCAGCTCAAACTTATAAGCATCCTTGCAACTCCCGAATAATAAAAATATTTATCAAAAATAAATATATCAGACTTTTGTTTAAGTTTGAATATGTCAAAATAAATATATCATCAACTTCCTAAAAAATAATACTTCTGTGAAAATATCCAAAAATGATGAATAATCAACTTGTCCAAAGCATACCATTGTCCAAAAAATAATAACCAGAACTGACCTCAACAGTAAAACCATCATAATAATACTTAAAAAATTAGAAGTCATTTTTTTTATGTGAGGCAACCTGCCTCTATTTACTTTCATGTGGCTTTATAGCTTCCAAACTTCATCAATTGGTGCTTTAACTCTTGTTGTTGATGCTTTCAGATGCATATACTCAAAACAAATATGTTTACTTTCATTTTTTGGATTCTTAGCATGAGCGCTGACTGAATGTAAAGAAGTTACTGACTGATCAAAAATGACAGATTGGGCAGGTCGTTTGCCTTTGCTAGGCTTGGGCTCTTGAATTTGAGATTTAAGCTTCTCTAATGGCTGAGCAGAATGGGCATGAGAAGCTTCTGATGTAATATGGATGGAAGATCACTTTGGATGAAGTGGAGGTAATGGAAATGAAACTGTGGGCCATCCTTGAGCTTGATGTTGAGGAGGGTTAGCAATCTCATTCCAACCATCATTGATTGGAATCTCAAGAGTTAATGAAACATGTGGTTGTACAGGAATACCAAAAATACTTGGATGAGAATGAATTGGTGGTCTTTCAAGTGGAGGACAGGCTTGGAAATCCCCTTTATCCTGCTAAGTTCAAGAAACCGATTTGTAGGAGCTGGTTAAACTCCTTAGAGTCGGCATCGAAATGGATTGAAAAGTGGAGTCTTTTATTACCCCAAAATTCATTAGGTCTTCTCCCTCTTCCCTTGTTTACTTTACCACCACTTCATCTACTGAAGAAACTCATATATAAGTGCAAAGTAGAGTTAGAGTATGCATACAATAGCCAATAAACATCAAATACCATTTTCATAATATAACTTAGAAATAGCTATGTTGACAGCGAAAAACATGCAAGCAATCAAGGAGATACAAGGGGTGGAATCAATCAAGAATATCATTTATTCCCATCAACTCTTCTTCAGAACGTAAGTAATTAATATTTAAGAACATGGGAAGAACAATGTATTTGGGGAAAATGATGGGATTGTAATGTGCGAAAAGTCAAATAATGGCAAGGAAATTTAATGGCACATGTCCAAAAATAATCTATCATGGAACACAAATAAAGTCAAATTATTTGTTGACAATATCTTCATAATTTCCCTCTCAATTTTACATCCACTTTTTCCAATCCTTGATTGTCAAAAATAAACTATATATCAAGGGGGATTTTTTAATTAAAATAAATATGGAATTGGGAGTTGGGAATAACTTATGGAAAGTGAAAATATGGAGGAATTGGCCCTGAGCAATAAAATTTAAATTTGTCAAATATAACCAACTTGTAACATACTCTTTAAAAATCTAATCATAACCATATTCATATCCCCATCATAATATATTCTTGTTTCTAATATCAATACCAATTTATGAGGAAATGTTTAATTTCATAACACATGAGGAAAGATAAATGAATATTTGAAATGATATATGAATTTGGGAATGAAGGAATAGCTCATGGAAAATGAGAACATGAGGGAATTGATCATGTGTATAAGAAACAAAACATTGTGGTCCTTAAACA
The DNA here is from genome assembly GCA_010110895.2 of Picea sitchensis. Classification (NCBI taxonomy): domain Eukaryota; kingdom Viridiplantae; phylum Streptophyta; class Pinopsida; order Pinales; family Pinaceae; genus Picea; species Picea sitchensis. The sequence goes on along the minus strand of SNQJ01S0028109.1, from coordinate 13,501 downwards.
AATCTCATTTCCATTTAAATATTCAAGCCATGAGCAACAATAACTGAAAGTTGCAAACATATGCTAACCTCAATTGAACCCTTCTTCCAATAGTAATATTCAGCAAACGCACACAATTTATATCACCATTGTCTACTCATTTGTTCAAAAAATTATGATTGAAATTTATTTATCACTGGAAACATCGTAATATAACTCTTTCAATTCCAAACACATTGCTCAATAGAGCTCTTTAAATCCAAATTGTTATGATCTTTCTTAAAGTTAGGGTTTGAAAATGAAAATATTCATTTTTTCATGACTGATATGAATCATTTCCATAATATTGAATAGGGTCGAAGAAAGTGTTCAACATTCCCAACATTTTGAGTTGCCAATATATCATATATTATTTTCTATAAAATAACCATCCACATCCCAAGATAATCGATGCATATCAAACTAGTCGCTTTCCAGGACTGGGGACTCGAAACTAGATCAAGTTAATCTTTCATTATAACTGGAGGCTTATTATTGTGTTTAAAGAGCATTAGGGTTGCCAAATTGTAGATATACCAAACTCCTCTTATAGGATCAAGACATATTCTTTTACAGGAAAAGAAGTGAAACCCTAGGGTTTAGCAACAAAACATACTTCAACTTTTGTCATTGATCAAGCAAAGTGATAAGGTAATTTTAAACGCTTGAACTTGAAACCAGAATGAGCTTTTCTCATTGCTCTGAAAAGAATTGAATCGTGACCCGAGACAACATTTCCAAAATGCAAGGGCGCATCCCAACACAGATATGAAATCTCATAACCCTAACTCTGAGCAGAGGATACTTCATTACGACACAGGCTTCACTGAAGCAGAATGTTGAATATCAAGATGGCAAGAGGATTTAATGGAAACTCATAGTGAAAGGGAAAAGTCAAGTAGTGACCCCCTTTTATTTTAAACAAATGACAAACACTCAGGCTGTTTCATCATTAAACTAAGGTCGCAGACCCAATTTTCACCATCAAATAATGTTGAGGAGAAACCCTGAAGACAGCTTGAAAAAACAAGAAAGATTTCACAATATTTTGATGGATACGAACCAGAGAACCAAACAGTAAAGTGAATCGAGCATTTCATTCTCAGGAGGAATAAACAAAATGACAGAACAAACTCCCAAGCAAAGCAGCATGCTCATTCACAGTCAAACAGAGCTTCTTCTAAATCACGATTGCAAAAAATTGACATGCATTTGATGGGTATAGGCTACGGTAACATACCATCACTAACAACTTATTTTTCTCTTGAAAAAATCGAGTTTCATTGTCAAACAACCATGGCCAAGGGTCGAGCAAAACAATCTTTCCATAGCTCAAATCCAAAACCAACAGAATGAAAATGCCAGAATGTTCAAGGTGGTAACCTCAATGAAAACTCGTGTCTCATGCATTCAATGCATGAGACCTCACGTCGCCTCAACATTTAATCCTTTCCAATTCATACCTACACTAATCAACGACAACGAACAACAATACAACTTACTATGACACATATTCATCAATTCACGTGGTTTACATCCATGTCAACAAAAGTTTAAATGCCTTTTGAAGCGACAACCAATTCAACATCATATTTAATTAAACCACATGCAATTGCCAACTTAATGATCCGATGATATATATCTATCATAGTAAATGCTTAAGGAAAGTTCGATGATACCAACATGCCGTATAAAATCAATATGAAAGAATATAATATACGACATGCACTATGTTGGAAAGCAATTTCCACTTTTTTAACTTCATCATAACACCTTAACATATAAGAAAGACCTAATATATATGAAGGTCTGAGAGTGTCATAGAACATGTAAGATCGGGTTATGATGTTTAAGTAGCACTTCATGTTGGATCGTTGTGGTATATCAACCAATCCTTTTTATAAAAGTAAATACCACCATACAAATTTGAACTTGAATCTGCACTTTCTATGAAGACTTCAGTATGATAATAACCTTTTAAAAACATTGATTATCAGTACACATTTTGATAGGATGACCATGCAATTTTTTTTCCATACCATGGAAAACAATCATAGGTTTTCAACCACCATATATTGGAGAAACCCAAACGAATAATCGATATGCATCAAGATACCCAAATAAATGTAGTAAAATCAAGTGTTATCATTAACTCTTATAACAAGGGGATTGTCAACTTTATTTCTTTTGCTAGGGGGTCCCACCTATACTATATTATTTATAAATAATAGATAATAAAAAATTCTAAAATCAATGCCTTGCAATCATTTGCAAGCTTGGTGGCTTAGTTGGTGAATTTATGAGTCAACATGTCCTCTCTCTGAACAGTCCCAAGTTGTGGTTGGACACTCAGTCTAGTCCACTCTAGACCTCCGCAACTCATCCCTATCAGTGTCCTCATCCTATTGGGTTAAATACCTCATAGATTGTCATAACTCAACAATGTGCAACTCTCCGACCCAATGAAGACTCTATCTCATCAACCTGACATACACACGAATCCATCTCGTCCATGCCAAATCACCCAAGCTGCACCCATCGCAACTCACTATGACAAATCACCAGAAGTCCATCCTCGGAATTGGAAACCCGCCACACAACATACTGTTACGAACCGAGCTCTCTGCCAATCCACCAAAACTCCCAACCTGCCATACCATCAAGTTACAATATTCCACAACTTCTTGTCTTGACGGTTTGCTCCATGTCTCAAACGAGATACCATCTAACTTGCTGCTACTTGCAACAGTCATTGTAGCTCTCTCTCTGAGCTAACTCCTCAACACTGCTACAACTCCCTCTCAGATTTGTCACATGTGACCTGTCCGAACAAAAACAAGAAATATGCAACCAATTGTAGTAGTTGTGTGTCTCAAAGATGATCGCCTTCTCTTCAAATCCCCAGCTATCATTCCATGTCAATTTTCACATGCAACTCTATGTGACTAATTTTCAGATTTGAAAATTGTTTCCTGGTGAGCTAACAATAAACCCTAGTTGTTATCCCTGAACAATTTTACACTGAAAATTATTGACCGAAAACATGTGTAGCGGAAACAAGAAGATCAAAGATGAATCATCAATACACATGAGACACAATTTTTTTGTTTTGTAATGTTGTTAATTTTAGAAATTCTGAGGGCAAAACCAACCCTCCCAGCCTGTAATGTTCCTGACTTGGCTAGTCTAGGAAACGTTGCTAATGTGTGTGTAAGATCAATGGTTTACAACATATAAATGATCATACAAATAATAAATGCGACAAAGGACTGCAAAGTTTGTATTATGATATCTCTGTGGATTACAAAATGGCCGAATGCAGCTGAATAAACTGACAATACTCGACTAGATCAACAGACAAAGGATCTTAGCCAGAATACAAATAAGCAACTAAAAGATAAAACCCGGAATATGGGAGCAATGCGAAATCAATGGATGCATTGGGACTATGGCAGCTCTGACGATAACTGCTGGAAGTCTAGAAAGTTCGCCCTGGGAGCTATACTTCTCGGAATGGCCTGGAAACTGTCCCCAATGATGCGCCCTGCTCTAGTCCTCGGTACTAGTATCTGTCGGACCCCTCTGCTGATGAATCTAGACCCTGGATGGATACCCCTGGGGGAATGCGCCCCTCTTCTTCTGGCAAAATGTGTCCTAGTGATTCCACCATCGGAATCGGATGAGATATGTCTCAAAATGATCGCCTTGGTCTACTGGGAAATGGGTCAGAAGGGTTTCCCTGAATCTAGTCTGATGCTCGCTCTGGAACCCCAAATGTGCCTGCCAAAAGTATTGCACGTCCAAGTCTGGAAAATGCATCCCAATTGATTCCTCCGTCGGAATCTGATGAGGAACTAGGAAAAAGATGTGCCTTTCCCTCCTCTCAAATAGGTCGGAGGGAAATCTCGAAATTCTCCCTGGATGGGATAAGTCAACTAAAAACCCTCTCAGAAGTTGTGCCCTCACTCTGGATGAATGCACCCTTGCTGTTGAACACTGTGTAATTGTTGTTGAAGAATGATGGAAGACCTGAATGATCTTCCCGGTGACTATGGTGTGTCTCTCAACACCGAAATCAACCACTGGTGTCTTCCTCCTGGAATCCACTGAACTATCTCTCCTGAGATGCGCCTCTTATCCTCAATGACAAGTCATAATCTGCATAATGATGAATTAGGTCGTTGACCCTTCTCTTATATCTTTTCTAAACCCTAATTCACTGCTGAAACCCTAATTTGTTGTTGACCTTTTCCCTCCAAGTGACTTTTACTTTATTTTATTATTCCTTGATTAAATCACTTAATTAATTAACCATTTTACCTCTAAAAAGTGATTTATCATCCTTATGGATTATCCGACCACTAAAAGTCACTTCTCATCATCTTATCTTGTAGTTCTCTTCTTCCCGATTCTGATGAGCTATTACACTAAGAGGTTTCTCCAAGTAATATGCCCATTATGACCTTCTTAGTGAATTTAATTAAGATATGACCCATAATAACTCAAAATTACGAAAATCGTCGGAATGCAATGGAACCAAAGCCAAGCTGTGAATAATGGATCCTAATGATGAACGATGCAAGTCGGGCCCAATAAAACCCCTCAATATCTCCCGAACTCTCTGTCACCCCTATCTGGCTACTTTGGTAGGCATAACACTCTGTAAAATTATAGTGTCCCAAAATGGGGACATTACAGTCCTCCATGTCGGAATATTGCTTGTCCTCAAGCAATAACTGAATCCAACTACATATGATACCGGGGTCCCATATCCACCTGTGTGACACAAGGTAGACTTCCCTCAAGATGCGGTCTCTTCAAGTGCTCACCATGCATGACACCCACATGCTCCTTATGAGTAGAATGATTAATGGCCAAAGAATCTCAGTCAACTCCCCGAGCAACCACTTTACTCGAAACTCAACTCCATCCAATGTTGAACTACCAAGCACTCCAATCCTTGGATCCCATATCAGAATGTGAACCGCAATGCCCTTTGGAGTATAGTTCTGTAACATATCAACACCATGAGTCTCCTGCAAATAACACATGGCCTCAACCCGAAATAGGTCTATCCTACCAAACCATACCAAACTCAGCACAGCCCCCACCGATTGAACATGTTGTTTCCATAGTGAGGTACTACAAGACCTCAACGAATCACCAGCCAGTGACATGCTCTCCCCAATACTGAAACTCAATGGAAAATCAAAGTGACTCCCCCCTGCAAACATCTGCACGTCTCCATTAGTCAATGAAATGCTTGGCCCTGTAATCCTAGGGTCCCATGCTAGTCTCTGGCATGGACCATCACGTTGATGTTGCTCTACTCTGATCATGATTGTCTGCTCAAAGTATCCATACTGGACCCTCCACGCGTGGATCCTCATAAGATGAAACAAACTATCGACCCAATGGACTCTCGGATCCCATGTCAAATTTGGAAGTTCATCACTTCCAATCCCCACTAATTGTTGATGTGCCCTACTGGTAACTATTGAAATCCCTCCACCCTCATCCCAATGAGAGTCTGAATATGTAGCAACCTCTAAGATATTCTCTGTCCCGTGGCCTAGGATACTCTCCATCATGCCTAGGACCTCAATTGTATGCCCCTGATGATCCACCCCTATCCTGTTGTATGCAATCAAGACACTCCTGTCAAGTGGTCTCAGCCTACCAACTCTCCATGTCCCATGCCACTGTCTAGCTCCCCCTATGTTGTTGTCAATGATAAAAGTGTCGAGAAAGGCTATCATAAATATCTGCAACCAACTGTGGGACTGGAAAGTATCATATGCTTTGGTCAATCCCCAGGATTGGACCAAAATCTCATCCACTAGCACCCATGGTGAATAATCACCTAAACTCCAACTATCGGGTAAAATAGTAGATAACTCCACAAACTATTGGTTAATCACTCTCCCTCCATCATCACTTAGATATTTGTTGCTATTGTGAAGGTGATCTCCCAGAACTATGTGTTGCTGCAAGGGAGGGGAATCTTCATGCTCCACTAAGTGTGTCTCCTCCTTGCCATCCAATTTGTCCCCATGAATCCCACTGTACATATCTCTCATCATCATATGTCTAAGGTGTACTTCCGGATCAACCTTTGTGTGGATATCAACCAATCCTGGAACACAAATGAAAGTGTCCTTGTAACTGCCCCTTGTTCTGGAATCCTCATGTGTATGTGTATGATCGATTGTCTCAGAACTACCCATGAATGGTGGCCCTTGTGACACTCGAATATCCTCCAGCAATCTAACTGAGGAACATATATGACTCTCTGCCGAGATATATATAGTGTATCTCTGACCAGTCTCCTCAAGGAGCTCATCTAATCTGGACTTTGATTCCTGAAGGGTTGTTTGTGTGCCTTCCAAGAATCCTCGTGTGCTCACCAACTCATGAGTGAGTCCACCTCAAGCTCCTTCTCCCTCAGTGCCCTGTGATACATCTTGCCAATCTCCGATAGGTAATCTCTATCCATCAATAACTGTTAGTAGTCGACCCTCATCACAGTCACTCTCTCCATGAGTGTATGGAAATCATCAATGGCCAGTCCCCTATCTGAACTATCATGTGCCATCAAGACCCTCCAACAATAACCTGCCACTAATGCATGTGTATCATCAATGCATCAAGTGGTTGCCATGATCATGTCCTCACTGACTCTCAATTGTCCCGTCCAGTGTCGTGACTCCTGATCACAGTCTCGCTAAGGTTCTAATTCATGCCCCTTATTGCTAGTGTCAACAATGGAATCCCCAACAACACACTCCTCAAAAGATAAGGCAATGAACTGCCCACTATCCACTACACTACTAAGTCCTCCTGAATGCCACTGCACACCATCACCAACTGCTACCCCCATATGAATTGCATTGTATCTTGTATGGGCAGTTGTATCCTCCTGTGCACTCACCCTACTAATATCATCTGCACCTGGATCCCATACAGATGTGTCCAGACACGGGTTATGGTCATCCCGTCCAATAAGGAGTGCATCCTCATCACTGTAGATCGATCCTGGATGTAACTGTCCCAACAAGTTGTCAGTCTCCACAACC
>SNQJ01S0028108.1:146554-156582 GCA_010110895.2 Picea sitchensis | reverse complement strand
AGATGTAAGAAGACCTAATAGAAGCTTCCGCTTCTAGAAGGATCTTCCTCTAGATGCTTCTCTTGATAGACATATTTAGTATAAATAAGGGTCGAGGGTATGAAAACCCTATCTTGGATATTATTGTAACAGAGCATTGCTCGATTGGAGGTTTCCCCCTCGAAGAGGCCTGTGAACATTGCTTTCTGAATCAAAGTGTTATTTCTGTTGTTATTCTATTATCATTTATGTGTTATTGTGGAGATTATGCTGGATATATTACTGTTATACTGCCATTTCTAGCATTTTATTTTTGTTCTGCATATTTATTATATCTGGTATCTTGCAGTACACCACATTCCTCTATACCTACCCCTTCCCTCCCCATTGGGTATCATGCTTTGAACCCTTCTACTACCATCCATACCCAAATTCCATCCAGAGTACCACTTGGGCATAATACCTATGCTAGTTATGTTCCCACACCTTCCCAGGTCCTCTCCGAAGGGTCTTATCCACCTCTTCATAGAGGATCTGGCCCTAGTGGCTTCAATCCAATTGGAATCACTCATCATCTACTCACTTCTGGTTATTAGATTGTCGCTGGAGTGAAATCTTATGTCGGGGGGAAACCTCAATTTGGGGGTCACACTCAAATTGAGGTGCCTCCTCCATATGGAGGACATTCTCAGGTTGGAACTTATAACTCACAATCTAGACCGAACACGTCGAAATTATTACCTCACCTCCTTCATGTTCAAGGAAACCCACAACCCTCTGGGGGGAAACCTTCTGAAGCTAGTTTTTCTCTACCCCCTAACTATGGTCAGCCATATCTGGGTTTTTTGAATCCCACTTGGGGCCCGAACGTTCAGTCCAGTACCCGTTTCCAAGGGAACATCCCTAACCAATCCAACCCTATGGGTTACAAGTCTCCTTATCATCGGTCGACTCTGTCAGGCCCCACACCCTATGTGCAAACTGCTTATGTTCCTACTGGTATACCAATGGGGCTTCCTCCCCAAAGTCACTAGTATCCTCAACTGAATAGACAATTTCCCTTTTTGGCCACTTTGGACCTACCAGATTGGTCTATAATTTTGAATGACCCTATCCATCACTCTTCTCATTGGCCCATCATACCGACCAAATTACCATCAGACATTCCTAAGTTCGATGGTAAACCAAGAGAGGATCCAAAAAATCATGTAATGACTTTCCACCTTTGGTGTTCATCCAACTCTTTAATGGATGACTCCATTCGATTAAGTCTTTTTCAACGAACTCAGATGGGTTCAGCCGTGAAGTGGTATATAGAATTACCACAAGGCTTCTTCACCGACTTTAATACCCTAGCCATGGCTTTCCTCACTCACTACCAGTTTCCAATCTGTTATGAAACGGGAACCAAGATTTTGAGTTCTTTCAAGCAAAATAAAGCCACTCATGTCTCTAATCACATTCATGAGTGGAGATGAATACGACATTTAATCAAACTCGATATTCCCGATCAGTTATTGGCAGAATGGTTCACAAAATCCTTCATTAATGACATCTCTCATGAAATTTCCATGGGTGGAGTTGTCACGGAAGAATAGGCAATCAATCATGCCCAGTACCTCGATCTCGTTTATTCACAAATGGTACTCTTTACGATTTTTTCCCTGACGTGCCTCGTTCTTCTACCATGACCACCTCAACAACCCTAGAAACTTCTCATGATGTCGATGGTGTGATAGGTACTTTCCATGCTCAACCTCAATCTACGCAGACCTCTCACACCAATCCCAAATCCCATGCTTCTAATGTTCAAACTGCTCCGACGCCCACTCCTACCACTAGTAAAACTTCAGAAGTGAACATTGTTCAATCGAATTCTACCGGTAAGAATAAACCTAAAAAAGGGAAAGGTAGGAATAAGGAGGATAAAAATAACAAACCACAATCCGACAAGACCAAGTCCCAACCTGATGATGATAAGGACAAACACAAACCTCTCTATCCTTGCCTTATCTATGGTGATGATCACTACATGAAGGACTGTATGAGACGTGTCGAGGTCACGAAGTTCTTTCAAGGGACCCCAAAACCTCCTACACCTGTCGTCTTGTCCCAGCTCTTCCCTTTTCAACAACAGGCTCAATTGGTCATCCATGATCAACCTTCTACCTCTAGTACCTCCTATGTACTTATGTGTACCAGTGATTCAAAGAAGAATTACATCACACTTACCACTCGTGCCAAAGATTACTCTTCCTCCAAGGAGAAACTTGATGATATACCACCTTCGTTGGTTCAACAATCTCCCTCGGCTCCACCTTCCAATGGTCCTCTTCATCTCAAATGACCAAACACCAATACATTCCTTCGACCTCCTCCCAAGGGCATGGTTCGAAATTCTTCTTTCAATCCTCATGCGCGTGCTGCCCAAAAATACGGTATTGTAGAGGATTTGGTGCAAGCACTATCCACGATGTCAACCCTTGAAGTCCTTCAGAGTTTTCCTACACAACGGAAGGAATTGTTAAAAGCTATTGGTGGAATTGACCCTACAGATACAAATTTAATAATCTTTGACTTGGAATATCACATTCTGAGGTTACCCCCTCAGTTCTCACTTCAAATACAAGTTGTTGTCGCTGACAAGAACATTTGTAGAACAGTTATTGATGAGGGTTCCTCGAAGTGTGTCATGTCTATTGCCTACTGGAAATCCATTGGCTCTCCTTCCTTAACTAAATCACACAACACGCTCAAAGCCTTTAATGACTCTAGATTTAAACCCTATGGTGTACTCCCTTCATTGCCTATTACATTAGAAGGAAAAGGGGTCAGCGTTGAGGTTGAGGTCTTTGACACACGTCTCAATTACAACCTTTTACTTGGCCATAGCTAGATCGATTCCATGCGTGCAATCATGTCTACTCTTTTCTGTATCATGTGTTTCCCACATCAGGGAAAAGTAGTTACAGTAGACCAACTGGCCTTCTTTAACTCCGATACACATACCATCAACGTACCTTTCATTGCAAAGACACCCCCTGGGTATGAGAATGTCGGTGTGGGTCTACTAAATGATTCAACTCTGATGGGTACATTCCCGATCCCACCACCCGATGTTCCGCCTCCTTTGGTTGCCTCGATTAACATGATTTCCACCTTCATCCGCCAAACTCCCACATGTTCTGACCCATGGATAGTACCCGAACCCAATGATTATCTTCATTATGGTGACCAGATGCCTTTAAGTCTAGTTGAATCCACTTACCAATCCATTCAATCAGATGCCTTTCTATTCCCTCTCTCAATGATTCGTCTCCTGAACCATTCCATGTTATTTTTCCCACGGATGAGATGATTATGTCGGTTATGTCGATGGAAGATACCCCTTGGGATGATGGGCATCATCATTCCATTCTCTTTCTCGAACAACACACCATTGAGAGCTACCAATGGATCTTGACTTCATCGACCGTTGTCATTATTTATTCGATTCTTGAATCAACACATGATGTGTTATATGAAGGGAACTTAAGTAAAATTTCACCCACCACCCCCCTCGACATATCTATTAAACCTGGAGTTGTCGAAAATTTCCACATCGGAGCTTCATGTTCCACCGATGAGGTTGTCACATATAAGTCACTTTTTCAAGAATTTCGTGACATCTTCGCGTGTAGCTACAAAGAGATTCTAGGTATTGACCCTGATATTGTTGTACACGAAATTAAGACCTACCCGGGCGCTAAAACCATCCGGCAGAGACTCCGCCTGGTCCACCTCCATAGAGAAGCTGCTATCAAGCTTGAATTTGAAAAACTTCTTAAAGCTGGATTTATTTATCCCTTGGCTTTGACTAATTGGGTATCCAATCTAGTTCTGGCTAACAAGAAACAAGGTACAATCCGTGTCTGTGTTGATTATAGGGATATCAACAAAGATTTTCCTAAGGAAAACTTTCCTACCCCCTTCGTCAACCAAATCGTCGACGATTGCACCGGAAGTGAAATCTTCTCTTTGATGGATGGTTTCTCTGGATATAATCAAATCAATATATTACCCACAGATCAACACAAAACCTCTTTCATTTGTCCTTCGGGCACCTTTTCCTATCGAAAACTACCCTTCTGTTTGAAGAATACCAGTGTGACGTTTCAACATGCTATTTCTTAGGCTTTCCATGATATTAAGCATATTGTATAGCCATATTTAGATGACCTACCAACGCATTCCATGCATAGTTGTGATCATCCGGCCCACCTCCGAGCCGTTTTCCTTCATTGTCGGTTCTATCGTATAAGCTTAAACCCACATAAATGTGTCTTTTGTGTGGATTCCGACCGACTCCTGGGCTTTATTGTGTCATGTCAGGGGATCAGGGTAGATCCTTTGAAGGTTGAGGTGATCCTCAATCTCCCTCCTCCTTCCTCACTTCGCCAGCTACAAAGTTTGTAAGGGAAGGAAAAATTTCTACGTCGTTTTATCCCAAACTACACTGAATTAACACTCAGATTTACTTGACTGCTAAAGAAGGGCTCTGAGTTTGTATGGGACACCACTGCCAACAAAGCCCTAAATGCTTTGAAACTGATTTTAACTTGTACCGCACTCCTTTTCCCACATGATTATAGTCGAGATTATTTCCTTTATCGCGCTTCTTTGGACTCTACCATTTCCATGGTTCTAGTCCAAGAAGACGAATTACACGATGAACATGTCATTTATTATTTGAGTCGGAGTCTCATGACTACCGAAGCCAAGTACTTACATGTGGAAAAACTGGCCTTGGAAGTTGTTCAAGTTGTCCAATGTTTTCGTCACTATATTATACTACGCAAGACCATTGTAATTTCTGATTGAAACCCTATGCAACACATTTTTACACGTCAATTGCTAAGGGGAAAATACTCCAAATGGATAGTGATTCTCCGGGAGTTTGACTTATAATTCGAACGCGCTAAGTCCAAGAAATCCTTGGTGTTTTCTGAACTAATATGTGACCTTCCCTACACTGAGAAAGAAAATGTAGCAGAGGATTCCCTACCTAACGAACCCCTTTTTCTAATCAGTTCCGATGACCTTTGGTATGGACATATCATTATTTATCTCCAGACCCAGAATTTCTGGCCCGATTTGTCTAGCATTGACCGTCGTCGTATACACTATCAATCACATCAGTACATTATCCTCGATGAAACTCTCTATCATAGTGGGGTTGACTCCATTTTTCGACGCTGTCTCACCTATGATGAAGCTGAGAAAGCTTTGCATGACTGCCATTCTGGAGCATGTGGTGGTCACATGTCTGGGTATGCTACTGCCCAAAATATCTTACGAGCTGAATATTTTTGGCCTTCTTTATTTAAAGACTGTATTATTGCAGTCCAAAAATGCCATGCTTGCCAAAAGTACAACAACAAAATAAGATTGCATCCTGCTCCTTTACACCCTGTAGTTTCCATTGGACCTTTTATGAAATGGGGCATTGATTTCATGACCTGTAACCCTCACTAGGCTGGGGGGCATGGATACATTATTGTAGCCGTGGATTATTTCACGAAGTGGGCTGAGGCGATGCCTACATTCGACAATACTGGAAAAACTGCAACCCTATTCATATTTAATCATATCATCACATGATTCAGCATCCCACAAGCTATCATTACCGATCACGGTAGCCGCTTTCGAAATTTCATGATGTCTGAGCTTACCGAAAAGTTGGGTCTTCGACACGAAAGCTCGACCCCCTACTATCCACAGGCCAATGGCCAAGTTGAAGCGATAAACAAGGTTCTCATCACCATTCTTTGACGAATAATAGGAATTCACAAGAAAAGTTGGCACACGATGTTATTTTCAACATTATGGGCATATCGAACATCCGTGAAATCCGCTATGGGATTTACCCCTTTTCAGTTAGTGTATGGTATCGAAGTTGTTTTGCCGATTGAATGTGATATATCGTCATTGAAGCTAGTCGTTGAACTTATTCCTCACACCTCTATCGAAGAGGAGCGTCTATTGTATCTCATGCGACTAGACAAAACCCGTCGTGACACCACCCTGGTTATTGAAACCTAGAAGAAATGCGTAAAATCCCAATACGAAAAACATGTCAAACTATGTGTTTTCTACGAAGGTGATCTGGTTCTACTTTATGAACAAGATTGTGATTTACTAGGAGACAAAAAATTCGAGGCTATGTGGTGCGACCCTTATATCGTTAAATGAGTGTTGGAGAAGGGAGCTTACGAGTTAATAGATTATGATGGCATTCCTTTGAGTGAACCTAGAAATGGGATTTACTTGAAGAATTACTATGCTTAGACTATCTTTGCATGAGTGCTTGTATTTTTATTGTATCATACTTTAGTGTGCTACTTTGTTTACTTTTCATTACTTGGTTTCAACCCCCAACTGCTTACCTTGCATTGTGCTTGGTTTCTAGATGTTGGCATCTTCTCTACCCTACGTTGGCTTCGCTGATGGTGCTAGTTGTAGTACTCAGAACCTAGCTTCTACTGCTTGGGAAATCTATGCACCCACAAACAAACTTATCTGTCTACAAGGTGTTTGCCTCGGTCAGGAAACCAATAATATCGCAGAGTATAGCGCAGTCATTGAATTTTTGACCGATGTTATTTCACTTGGGATTCGAAGAATGGTTGTATGACTTGATTTGCAGCTAGTAGTACTACAGATAAGTAACATTTATACTATCTGAAGTCCTACTTTGTTACAGGTATATTTACAAATTCATCTCTTGGAGCATTACTTTGATTATATTGAGTATCAACACATTCCTAGATGTCTAAATACATTAACTGATGCTCTAGCTAATTATGTGTTAGACAGAAATTTGAGACATTTATAAATCCTATCACGCATTACACATTGTATATAAAAGAAGAGTAAGCTGGTAGAAGCCTCATATATATATAATGAAAATGTTTTACAAAAAGTGTTTTTCCATCAAGGACCAAAATATCAAAATATGGAGCCAATGGCTCCTACAAAATAGCATTATGGGTGACACTCGCGATAGCACAATAMTGCCTGTGCTACCCTACGAAGTAACCAACTAAGTGAACCAGACACGCCTACAGTATGGCATTGATAATGCCTCGATACTTCCTCAATCAACATATCGGGAATGCCTACCATCAAGCCTTCTACGTTATGCTCCATCGCCTCATAGTTGTCGGCATCCCACCCTGCTACCACACCTTCCTCTCCTCGCCTCTGAATCGAAGATGAGCCCGGAGGTTGATGTGGCCCTACATATGCATGGTCAAAAAGTTTTTGATTAGTCTTTAGATCGAAAACATAAAAAACATCTAATATCATAAAAACCACAAAACACTATAAAAGAACAAAAATGTGTCTCTTTTACCTAGATCTCCCCACCGAAATCCCTCAGGGAGAACCAAGTCGGGATCACCCCAAAAATCTAGGCTGACATACGTGTAATCATCAATCAACAAGATTTGGGGCCTTAAGCAGCCAAAAAATGCATCATTGTACGTGATAATAGGGCCCATGACGTGCTGAGCCATAAGGTCACACCACTGTTTCATTCTTGGGTCTCGTGGGGCTAGTATTCCCCACTCTACCTGCAGTCGCAAATGTGGGACTCTTTCTAAGAAGAAAGATACCAAAATGGAACCATAACCAAACTGATTTAGGTCTCCTCTCTTGATTTTTGTGAGTTTTGTCTTCATACTGCGGAGCACACCGTCACACCAATTGAATACTTGAGGTTCCATACATTCAATATCATATTGAAAATAAATCTGGAGCACCATGTGTGGAAACACACTCCCTGTCATCTATGCAATGGTAAAGAGGATGGTTCTGAGAGTTAGATCTCGCACACCTCGGATAGCCAATTTCCCTTTGTGCCTTTCGACATCAGTCTCATAGTGCCGAAGAATATACTCACTCATCGGCAAGCCACCTCCTTGACCCCCTGTCAGAGTCACATGTGCCCCACGATGGGATAACCCCTTTAGAAAGTAAATATCCTCAATGTCGAAGGCAAGGACATGAACACCTACGTGAAATACTTGTTGTTCTTCATACCACATATGGACAAAGTACTCTAATAGTCTTCGTTGGGCTCTCATGCCCTGGATCTTGAAAAATTTCAATAGGCCACATTGTCGAAGAGCATCAATGGTTCCTGGATCATTCAAAGCCATAGAGTCGTCATCTTCTCACGTTCTCTCCATTCCAACATCTTTTCAATCAAACACCTGCATGGAAGTAAGAGAGGATAGTTAGCACCTCCATCCAACCTTTTTTCGAATTCTTTTTGGTAAATGCTTGCTTTTCTTTTTTGGTTTTCAACCGCCGCAACTGAGCTTCAATTACAGTGTGGAATTTCTACAGGCTAGCCATTGGGCACTTGCAGAAATCCTTGATTTCCGCAGGGCCCGATATAGGCCACCTATGATGGCCCCAACGCATGCCTACCGACCCAAAAATCACCCAAAAAAGCATCTTGTAACCACCAAAAACAAATTTTAAACCATTGAAAAGGAAGAAGATGAAACACTTATTGTTTTTAGGGAAACCATTCGCCGAATGATCACCCGAGCTCTTCACAATCGATCGCCAAAGAAAGCGGTGAAAAAAGGGGTTTTTAGACAAGTTCTTGACCAAATACAAATGAAATGGTAAAAAGAGCTATTACTCTTATTTATATCACTTTTTATCCTTTTTTCACAATATTTTATATTTTAAAAATATGTTTGGTTATAAACCTTAAATATGAAAGTCTCATGAGTGTCTTGTTTTTTGCAGGAGGAAGACTAGAATCCTAATTAACGGAGTATGGATCTTTGTTCCGTAATTTATTTTTCTCTTCGTTATGCATATCGATGCTTTTTGGGGTTTTTTAGTAAAACCTCGAGTTCACTCCTCATTCTTTCTCGTGCTAAAAAAATTATGAGAACGCAACTGAGTATACTTTTTTCATATTTTCATACTCATCTTGGTAACACGAAAAATGACACACATGGAGTATCTTTTAAGCCCTTTTCACACTCCATAAAAAACGAAAAGATTGTCGAACGACCTTGTTCTATTCATGCTCGTAAAAGTATTTGAATAAAACGTTCGATGGGCGACAACTTATCATTTTTCAGTCCTATCGAACTATTTTACGAAAAAGTAACTAAGAGTGTTCTCTTTAAATGTTTTTCAAACTCTATAAACATGAAAAACCCCCGAATTTTCTATCTTTGGACTCGTTAAACAAATATCAAAAGACCCACATGGGACCAAACCACTCCTTCTTAGGGTTCGTTAAAAATACTCTAAGGGACTCATCTGAAGGATGAGCTTACATCAACAATCATATGTTATCCTCCTCAATCTTGCCTAAAAATAAAGAGGTACTCGCCATAAATGGTGGGGGGGGGCATTTGGGAAAGAAATGTGTCTTTGTACCTGTGTTAGTGGCAGTACTAGTCACTCTTGAACATGACACCCCCTTCATCTTTCGAATCTGGGTTGGGAAATCCATTTGTCTCTTGTTTGACTTTCTTCAAGTTCATATATTGGGTCATCATTGAGTCAATGCTACCAATACCAGTGTCTTGTCATTCATATGTTCAAGAACAGTCCAACAAGCCCTCCCTTGAATCGGCCATATGCGTTGTCATTTCTCTCCATGTCGGCTTTCCCTGTGTCAGCTTCGAATCATTTTTCACACTTTGTTCTACCCTAAATCTATTACTTATTTTGTGTCAGTGATGGGGGATACATCAAGGCCCTCCTGTGATGAGTCTTTTCCTGTCAACTTAAACTCATCATCCGAGAACAAGACATAGAAATCATTTATTACCTTAGAGCATCCATGCCTCAATGGTAGGTTTCTTTTCTCTCGACAGTGGATTCACATCATTTGTCCCTGATTCTGAGATTTCATCGAGTGTTCAACTTCATCTCATTTATTCATATTAGTTGGATTGTACTAAGGTACCTTGGGAGTCATTGACATCAATGATGATTTCCCTTGCACTTGTTAACGATTTTCATCAATG